>JAKOGI010001416.1:206631-239550 GCA_029747015.1 Carnegiea gigantea | reverse complement strand
AATCAAAGAGAGAGATAGACAAGAATAAAGAGATGGAAAAAATGGAGGTACATTCAAATACTTTTTTTTTGGAATTAAGAAGCGTGATGCATTCCTTTAGGAGTGAATTGTTCCCTAAAAAAAAATTCCCTGAACTCTTATAAATAGAGGCATTATTTATGTTTGTAAATAATAACAAAATAAATACAATAAAGTGAGACAAACACTTGAGAGGAAACCACAGAGAATTAGTGAGGGGGTTCCGCCAATATTAGGTGAGAGTCATTTTTGTATACCATGCGAGTAGGTGAGACATTGAGAGTATGTCCTCTAAATTTCCTAGAGGAGATACACTTGTAATCCTACTATAAATAGCAGGAGTATTTTCGGATTGATAGCCCTGTGGTTTTTTACCTTCGTTTTGGAGGGTTTTTATGTAAAAATTCGGGTGTCCCTATCCCCAATATTTCTTTATTTTTATTATCTATCTTAAATGCACAAAGTGGGAAAAGAATTGCTTCTGCATCATCAATATATCTTTTCCCAATAGTGGTATCGGAGCATAAGTTAAGCAACCATAGTCTTGTGTGATCAAGATGAGGGTGTTGCCACTTATGATGGTGACATGATCAAACTCATTGCTGACAATTACTCCTAGGGAAGGCCATGATGGAGGATCATCTAATTTTGCAAAGACCTTCCTGATGTTATTTTGAATAAAGATATGCCAGGAGGTAAAAATGAAAAGGAATGGAAGTTGTTAAACTACAAAACAGTTGCAATAACCTAAAAGTACATAGACCGAAGTCTATTTGAGTTGTGTCAACAGTTGACAATGTATATCTTTTTTGGATAAATCTTTCTTGATAAAAAAAGAAACGACATGTAAGAAAGCTCTACTTGTAAGACAGTTGGTAAAGCTCCGATATGGTGACAGGCAAAATATAATGGGGCACTTAAATGATTTCAAAGGGCTTATAAACCAATTGGAAAAGATTGAAATGAAACTCGATGATGAGTTGCAGGCACTACTACTTCTCAGTTCATTACCGAAGAGTTAGGAGATGTTGGTAGTTACATTAAGTAGCTCTGCCCTAATGGGGAAACTCACTATGGATACTATGACTAATAGTCTCTTAAATGAAAAAGCAAGGGAAAAAGAAAGAGGCATTAGAGTACAATCTGAAGCCAATTTTGTTGACAACTGTAGTAGAAGTGAGAACCGCTATAGAAATAAAGGACGTGATAAGTCAAGCAGGAGATCAAAATCTTGCACTAAACTAGTTTGTTATTATTATGGCAAGTTAGGTCACAAGAAATCTAACTGTTGATATTACAAGAGAGACTAAAAGGATGGGAAAATAAAGCTAGGTAAGATTGAAAGCAATAAAGAAGATAAAAGCACTATGTTATTGCAACAAAAGATGATAATGACATGTTCCTCATTAGAGAAGAAAATTATCTCAATCTAGCATATGATGATTGTTCATGGATTGTTGACCCAAGTGCTGCCTTTCATGTTACTCCACACGAACATTTTTTCTTATCTGGCTAAGGTGGTGATTTTAGTAAGGTCAAGATATAAATCAAGCTCCAAGTAAAGTCATTGTTACTAGTGACATCACCTTAATAACCAACATATGATGCAAGGTCATGCTAAAACATGTGAGGCATGCCCAGACATGCACCTCAATCTTATATCTATGGGAAAACTTAATGATGCTAGTTTGGTTAATCACTTTATGCAAGAAAAGTTGTGCAAAGAGGAGGTTAATGTTCCCTATGACAACTCAAATTTGGAGTTATGACAAAAAAGACTCAGACACATGAGTGAAAAAGCATTGCAGGTCCTTACTAGAAAAGATCTGCTTCCTAACATAAAGGCAAATCACCTGAGTCTTGTATAGATTGTTCGGCTTGCAAACAACATAGGGTGGCATTTTAATAAAAATGTCCGACTCTCCAGAAGAAAGCACATGCTTGATTTGGTTCATAGTGATGTATGTTCCATGATCGAAAAGGCGCTTGTGGAGCATTATACTTTGTTCATTTTATCAATAACCACTGAAGAAAGGTTTGGGTCTCTTTGTTGAAAACAAAGGACGAGCTACCTGAAGCATTAAAGGAGTTTCACTCTAAAAATGTGAAATTGGACAAAAATTAAAAAGCGTTCGAGCGGACAATAGTGGAGAATATCGTGGTCCCTTTGAATCGTATTGTAAGTTGCATGGGATAGAGAAAATGCAACCGAAGACATCTTAGCTAAATGACTTAGCTGATAGAATGGATTGAACTATCGAGAAAGATTCTGTTGTATGCTTTCTCACGCTGAACTCCCTAAATCCTTTTGGGGAGAGGCTGTGAAGATTGTCTTGATATAATCAACCTTTCACCATCAGTTCCTTTGGATGGTGTCATCCCAGAGGAAATGTGGTCTAGAAAAAAGGTATCATACAATCACCTAAAAGTGTTTTGCTGTCAAGCATTCATCTATAGAACTAAGGACGAGCAAGCTAAACTTGATTCAAAACTAAATGAGTGTATTTATCTTGGATCACCAAGAGATGAATTTAGTTATTGACTTTGGGTTCCTACAAATAGAATAATTAAAAGAAGTCGAGGTGTTATATTCTTTGAGGACCAAATCATGAAAGATTTGAAAAAGAACAATTCTAAACACAGAGTGGTTAGAGATTCTAATACTAGTTAATCCCTTATGGTTCATGATAATGCAGGGTAGGACACAACCAAAAATAATAATGAAACTAGCATAAATGACAATCCCATCTCTTCCTCCAAAGATGATCAAGAGGAAGGTCATTATGAGTCGATAAGATTCAATGCTGAATAAGCTAAGGAAAGATCTCAAGAAGAGCTTCAATTGAGGCCATCTACCAGAGAAAGAAGACCATCCACCAGATATAGCCCAGACGAATATGTAACGCTTATAGATGAGGGAGAGCCTTACAGTTACGAAGAAGCAATGACTGATAGCTATAAGGTAGAATAGGTGAAAGTCATGTAAGAAGAAATGAAATCCTTGCATGAGAATCATACATGTGATCCAGTGGAATTACCTAAAGGAAGAAAGGCCTTGAGAAACAAAATGGGTGTATAAACTCAAAAATGAGGAGAATTACCTAAGACCGAGGTATAAAGCTCGTCTTGTAGTGAAACGATTGAATCAGAAGAAAGCGATAGATGTTGAAGAGATATTCTCTCCTGTTGTGAAAATATCTTCAATCCGAGTTACCCTTGGTCTAGCCACCAATCTAGACTCAGAAATAGAACAACTTGATATTAGGACAACATTTTTGCATGGTAATGTAGAGGAAGAAATATATATGGAGTGACTAGGCAAAGAAAATTTGGTGCGCCGACTTTATAAGATCCTCTATGGTCTTAACTAAGCGCTAGGTAATGGTATAAGAAATTCGACTCTTTTATGGACAAACATAATTTCCAGAAGACACTCACTGACCATTGTGTTTTTGTCAAGAAATATGATGGTGGTGATTTCATAACATTTTTGCTTTATGTTGATGATATGTTACTTGTTAGACATGATCCAAAGAAAATTTATGCTTTAAAGAAGGCACTGAGTAAATCATTTTTCATGCAGGATCTGGGTTCAGCAAAGAAGATCCTTAGGATGAAAATAACTCGAGATAGATCAAAGAAGTTATTATCCTTATCCCAAGAGAGTTATGTTGAAAAATTATTGGAAAGATTCAACATGTATAAGGCCAAGCCCTTTAGCACGCCACTTGCTGGACATTTCAAGCTAAGTATGAAGCAAAGTTCAACAAGTGAGAATGGAAAAACATAAATGAAGAATGTTCCTTATTCATCTGCAGCTAGGAACCTAATGTACGCTATGATATATACCAAACCCGATATTGCTTATGCTGTAGGTGTCATAAGTTAATTCTTGACCAATTTCGGAAAAGAACACTAGATAACAGTGAAATGGATATTATGATATCTCAAGGGAATAGCTAAGAAAGATTTGTGTTTTGGTCAAGAAAAACTCATGTTAGTGGGCTACATAGATGCTGACCTAGTTGGTGATATCGATTCTCATAAATCAACTTCTGAATATTTGACTACTTCTGTAGGGGAAACAGTGCTTTGACAATCTAAGTTCCAAAAAGGTGTTGTTGTGTCCGCCACCAAGACTAGAGATATTACAGCTACTAAAATATGTAAGGACATTATATGGATGAGAAATTTCCTACTCAAATTAGGCTATGAGCAAAACAAATACGTGTTGCGATGTGGTAACCAAAGTGATGCACATCTCATAGGGCATTACATACAACCTTATTCATCAAATCCTTTTGGGGTGGCTTCATTTCAAATCCAAGTTTGGCAAGATCTTTTTTCTTCTCTATTGTTTGAATTCCATAGTAAAAGGCACTTTATGGCGTTTTACTTGAACTTCAAAATGCCACTTTTAAAAGACCTTTTTTTTGGGGGAGCAAGCATCATGTGCCCATGAAGGATCATGATAATGGTCAAGCCCAAGGTTAGCCCAACTCCAAGGATGTCCAAAAGGTTCTTAAGCTTGTGAGAAACCAACTTGAAGCCCAAGAGGATTACTTTCCGATTCTTCCCAGCAAGAGTCTCATGTTTCTGACCTTGGTTGCCTAATTAAATGACAAGTTGGCCCTTCTTTTTGCCTTGTTCTTTTAGTTCTAGAAATAAGCTTTCCAATAAATCAAGAATCAGGCCATTTGGACTTCGTTTGCCTGTTCAAATCAGCCTTCTAAGACCCAACTATCAAAACTGTCAGGATGGTCCAGAATTTACCCGGTTTTGAAGCAATGTTTTCATGGCCCATAAATTCACTTGGGAGGCTGAAGTTATAGTTTTTGGAAGCCTTAGTAAGTTAGCTTGAGGCCCAAGTGGATAAATCAGCTCAAGGAAGTGAGCAATTATGCTTAAAGGCAGCATTTGGTTCTGCTGGACTTTTCAGTTATAGTTCTGGCAGCTTGGATTGTTCAGCCCATATCTTTCACTCAGTAGGTCCAAATCCAATGAAACTTGTTCCATTGGAAACTAGACTTCTTAGGATTTCCAGGGATACCTATTTTGTCCAATTTGGACCAGTACCCACGAAGTTATGGCTCAGAGAAGTTGACCCTGCTACTGGTTGTAACGTATGCATTGAATGCACGCTTGATTCGTTTTCCCTATGGTTCTAAATGCTCAACTTTCAGCATTTCCAGAGTTGCTAGCACCTATTTGGAGTATTTGCAAGGTTTCTACATTAAAGGGAGGAAGACCTAATGGCTTGGGTTCTTGAAGAGTCATTGTTTTAGTTGCTTGTCTTAATTTCTTGTCTTTCCGTTTTCCCTTTCTTATCTTTTCGTTTTCCCTAGGGTCCAATTGCAATGTACCTCATTTGTTAGCTGAATTTTTAGAGTCTTGGGTTTTCCTATAAAAGCCCTAATCGTGTGGTTTGAGTGAATCAATGAAGTTGTGAGTTTTCAAAGTAAGGTTGAGTGTTATCTCCCTTGTATGCATCTCTCTCTTGCTTATCTCTAACTTTGCTCTCTAGAGTGGTGTTCAAGAGGCCTTCTCGATCATTTGAGTGGTGATATCTTATCTCATTTGATCTAAAAGTTGAGCTCTAAGCATCTTGGTGATGATATCTTTATCCAAGATCCTTAGCTTATGTTCTTTCGTTGTTAGGTTATTATCAAAGCTGCGTTCACTCTTGTGATCCCTTCTTTGTCCTTCATCCTTAAGGACCTAGAAGTGCATCACAAAGTGCTATACATTTATAAGAACTCTACTTTCCACTCCCGCTCGAAACATATTGATGTTCGCTATCACTGGATACAGAAAGTGTTAGAAGATAAACTTCTACAACTTGAGAAAGTCCGCATTGATGAAAATTGACTGAACCTGATGACTAAGGTCCTACCAACCAAGAAGTTCGAAAATTGTTGCACAAGTGCTAGTGTAGTATTCCCCAATTAAGTTAAGAAGCAGCAGTATTGTTGGAATTCCTTCCCTAATCGATGGAATTGTCAATAATAAAAAAGATAGAGAAAACAAATTTGTACAGTCAAAGAGAGAGAAGAATAAAGAGATGGAAAAAAAATAGAGGTACATTCACAAACTTATTTTTTTGGAATTAAGAAGCATAATCCGTTTCTTCATAAGTGATTTTTTCCCTGGTAAAAAACTCCCTAAACTGCTATAAATAGAGGCATTATTTGCTTTTGTAAATAACAAAAAAAAAAACGATCAAGTGAGAGAAACACTTGAGAGGAAACCATCGAGAATTAGTGAGGGTGTTCCCTAAAGTTAGGCAAGAGTCATTTCTGTATATCATCCAACCGGGTGAGACATTGGGAATACCCTCTAAATTGCTTAGAGGAGATACATTTGTAATCCTAATATAAATAGTGGATGTATTCTTAGACTGATAGTCCCGTTGTTTTTTCCTTCAATTTGTAGAGTTTTCCCCGTAAAAATTTAGGTGTCCTCATCTGCAATGTTTATTTTTATTACCTATCTTAATTGCATAAAGAGGAAAAAGAATCGCTTCAGCATTATCAATCCGTCTTTTCCCAACATTGAGGAACTTTTCTCTAATGTTTGCAAAGCCTAATTTTCTTCTTTTCAATGAGCCTTATGATAGGACAGTTGGGATCAACGATCTCATATGCATCGGAACCGCCACCATTAGTATCCCAATCAAGACCATCTAGCTCCCAGATGAAGTTTGAATGACTTGAAAACTGATTGAGATTAAGATTGAGATTATGATTGCTTGGCATCAATCTATCTCTAAAAGAACCACCATTGATTTGCTTGGATGGGTTAGGCATATTTGCCTTCACAGGAGTGGGTGTTGAAATCCCTCTTTCCATTCGATTATCACTTAATCCTAGATGTTGAAAACGTCTTTCGTATTTTTTTTCTTGGAATGATTCACCAGGTCTCGTTCCACAGAGGATCTCTCCCACTCGCTCTCTTTCTCTTTCATTTGTTATGTAGTTTTTTGTAAGATAACTATTCGCTGATACATAACTTGCAAGCAAGATTAAGGTTTAATAGGCTTCTAAACCTATTCAAAATTTCATGATTTTTTAGAATTTTTTCGCAGTCTATATTCTAATCACAAGGTAAAGCACAATTTGAAACTTCTTACAAGATTAAATGGAAATGTTGCAACCTTGTTTTATGCATGCAAATATCATGCCTTTTAAGCCTTGGAATCTTCTGAGAAACAAGAATAAGAAATACTAGAAGCTTTAAACCACTAGTGACCCTTACCGCCTAATATTTATGTTAATCCAACAATTAAAGAGACTAAACATATACCAAAACTCCTTCTAAATACTCGAACAAGCTCCAGAATGATGGGGCCTCAACTCTCAAGCAGTGTAGAGAAAACTGACCCAGTGATCAATCTGGTAGGGACAGTGACTCAATAGGTTGACCAATTAGATCGTTTAGATCGGATTAAACTGGTTGCCCCAATCAATCAACTAGATTAGACTAACTAGACCCAGTTCATTTGCATTTTTGAATCACTTCGCAAAATGACTCTTGATCGTATATACCATTTTGGTTCGATCCTCATCTCACTTCTCTCAAGGGACAATTCAAGGGCGTAGAGAGGAGATGATGCCTTTAGATGTACATTCACTAAATAGATATCGAATGGGTTAAAGGCTTTTCTGCTAATTCTAGTGTGCCTGTGAAGGCGGAGGGCATGTTCTTTTCAACTTAGGACATGTTTTTTCCAACTATATTAGGTGCTTATCATCAGCATTCAATATATTCTGCACAATTCAGCGCATATAAAAGAACTTAATTGTTTAGATTGTGGTTAAATCCAAATCACCTATTCTTGATCAACAATTGGACTTATTTTATTAATAATATAAATGGATTTATTGATGTTATTCTAAAAATTTTTTAAAAATTAAAAATTTTTTCCCTATGTAACAAAATAAAATGTTTCATTTTTTTAAGTATGATATAAAAAATATTAATATTATTATATTCACAAAATGTGTATTATTTGATGAATGATCATATCATATAAGTACGTAGATTTGTCATAAATTATGTAAAAAATGCATCCTTGGTTTGATAATGTAATTAAAATTAGAAGATAAATTTTCAAAAGATATTGCTTATCATAAATTGATAATTTTACTACCGACTGTTATATCCAATGTGTTTTGTATCTAATTTTTCTTTATCTCTTGATTAAAAAGATATTTGCTTATCATAAATTAATGATTTTACTATCGACTACTATATCCAATATGTTTTTATATCTAATTTTTCTTTATCTCTTGATTTAAAAAAAAACATTGCATCCCATTCTTCTCCTAACAACCCACTAATAAATGATAATTATTTTACTGTAGAGAATTCAACCCCCACCATTTACCACAGCATCCACCAGTAACATTGACTTCTGATCTACTAAAACTACCCAAAAAGGTGTGTTCTAGATATTTCTAATTACAATTATTATCAAAATTGAGTTATTTACAAGCAATTACTAAGGATACAGGAAATTCTTGTGTTAATAATGGCAACTGCAAACTAAACTTATGCTTGCAAATTATTTGTATATTACACATATCATTTTAAAAAGTTCATTTAAAATATAATTTACAACAATCATAGCATATAAAATACAATTCATCAGAAAATGATCATATTCTACTGCAATATAAATAAATATATATTTACAAGTGCTCATTTGGGTATATATAATAGTTACAGAAATATATAGATGTATTTTCATACTTAATTATAAGTAGGGCATGTCTTTTATAAGTATATTCGATCTGCTATTGACTCTAACTTGCTCAGACCTACTAAAAGCTAGTCAAATTTACTTCAATCTGCTTCAATTTGCTCACAAACCTACTTTAAAGCTGCAATAATTTGCTATAACATATTTGAACCTACTTTCTGCTAGTCAAACCTGCTGAAACCTATTACCTGCTCATCCGATATGCTCATAATAGCAGGGTCTTAGTCCCTAATTATATAAACTTATTCAGCACAATTCACTATATTTCAGCATGTTTCAATGATGATTACCAACATCATAAGTCGAAAAGAATATGCCCTTATTGTAAGTACTAATCATCTGTATTCAGCGCATTTAAGTTCAATTCAGCACAGTAAGCATAATCCAGCACCTGCAAAAGTACTTGATTGATTAGTAAATCCATATCACCTATTTTTTAATCAACAATTGTACTTCTTTTACAAATAATATAAATAGGTTTATTATTGTTATTGTAAAAGTAGATAGAAATTGAAACTTTTTTTACATTATGTAATGAAATAAAATGTTCACACTTTTAAGTATAATATAAAAAATATTAATATTATTATATTAGTAAAATGCATAAGATTTGATGAACTGCTATACTATATACATACTTATTGCATACTTATTTTATGAATGTGATTAAAATTTAGAGATAAATGGAGAGAGATTAAGAGAATTTTTTGGGATAATGACACTACATTTTGTTAGTATCACGTATAATGATGGAATCAAGCACTTAAGCATTTATTTCAATCCATGAAAATTATCAGCTGGAATGTACAAGGAGCTAAAAAAGCTCATATTCTTGAGGAGGTTAAACTTCTTAAACGTAATATCCAACTGAACATCCTATTTTTATTAGAAACTATGACGAATGAGAAAAATGCCCGAGTTATTATTCGAAAAATCTGATTTGACCATTTCAATTTTATACCCCCAGTTAATCATTCAGGAGGAATATGGGTACTCTAGAATAACAATAGTTGTCATGCTTCAATCCTTGCTAAGGAGCTCGTACGATTCACATGCTAGTCCATGATCCAGGCAACTCAAAAAACATTCTTATTTTGGGAGTTTATGGGCCCACCTAGGCTAGAGAGAAAGACTCCTTTTGGGCTTATTTAATACGAATGAATAATGTCACTAATTTACCATAGATTTTAGTTGGTGATTTTAACGAACTAGAATTGCTAACTGATAAATAGGGGGTACTCCCCCTCCATTACGGAGGACGGAACGCCTGACATCCTTCTTGACCACTATATGAGTAGAATCAATTGTTGTTAATGGTAAAGCTTTTACATGGAAAAAACGCATTAATGGATCATGGATATTTGAAAGACTTCATAGAGGCATAGCGTGGGAAGACTGTGTTAGTTTATATCTAAATCTACGAACTAACCATGGTTCTTTCACCTTTTCTGATTGCTATCCTATTATTATCAGCACGGATTGTGAGCCATGTCAGCGCAACACGCTACCTTTTCTTTTTTAAAACTTTTGGATTAAATATCAGGCAGTTGGCCAAATTGTCTCTAGGAATTGGGAAACCACAATCAAAGGAACCAAGATATTCAAACTCACACAAAAAATTAAAACCATCAAAAACAATGTTAAACCATGGGCTAAATCAACCTTTAGCAATTTTCAAGATAAAATTAAGCGTAATATGGATAAAATTTCATGTGTGGAAGGCAAATTAATGGAGAACGCGATGAGTTTCCGTCTAAATAACTGGCTTCATCGACTTATTAAACAAAGGGAGAAGATGCTATTATTTAATCAAAAGTACTAGGGGCGGTTGTTTAGGAAAAAATGGCTTGCTAATCGTGACCGGAACAATACATTCTTTCAAAGATGAGCTAATATTCGCCGTAAAAAACAGGAAATCACTAAATCAAAAGATGATGCTGGTATTTGGACTAATAACCCTCTCATCATTAAGCAAAAATTTTTATCAGATCGCTTAGAAAGGTTTAAATATGTTTACATCACTCCAAGAACATTTTCCGATTTGGGGCTATCCACACTAGTCACACAGCAAGATAATGATATGTTAGGCCAGATGCCAACAGAAGCAGAAATTAGAAATGCACTATTTGACATCAATCCTAATAGGACACCTGGTCCAGATGGTTTTGGTGCTCGTTTCTTTCAGAATTATTGGGACCTCATTGGTGGAGAATTACTAGACTGCATTAAAGGCTTATTTCAGCATGGTAAAATTCTAAAAGAACTCAACCATACTTTTAGTACTTTAATACCTAAGATGAAACAACCTTAGATGAGATCACACTATCGCTTGATTAGTCTGTGCTCAACTCCTTACAAGATCAGCTCTAAAGTTCTACCTTAGATGAGATCACACTATCGCTCGATTAGTCTGTGCTCAACTCCTTACAAGATCAGCTCTAAAGTTCTAGTATCACAGTTAAGACCATTGTTGGATAAGTTAGTATCGCCTTTTCAGAGTTCCTTTATTCCCAGAAGATCAATTCAGGATAATATTTTCATCACTCATGAGATCTTGCATAATTCAAAATGTGCAACGGGAAAACGGCTTGGGTAACCATTAAATTTGATATGGAAAAGGCTTATGATGAGCCCGAATGGGACTTTCTGTTTGCATGCCTAACCCAAATGGGATTTCATTCTAAATGGATTGGGTGGATTAAAGAATGTATGACAATAGTAACTTATTTTATGCTAATTAACAATTCCTTACATGGTTTTGTTACACCATCTAGAGGAATCAGGCAAGGCGATCCATTGTCACCATACCTATTCATCATGTGTATGAATGTTTTCTGTTCTACATTATATAAACTGGACACTGACACAAAGTTTGGTGTAGGTGTTCGGATCTCTCTTAGAACACCAACCATTCCCTACTTATTTTTTGCTGACGATACCCTATTATTTTGCAAAACTAAATTTGCTTCGTGCATAAAACTGAAGCAAGTAATGGACGAATTCTGCAAACTCTCTGGACAACTTATTAATCTTGATAAGTTATCCGTTGCTGTATCTAGAAAAGCCTCTACCTTTCAAAAACAGACAATTGTAGCTGTCTTTAATATCCCAGAAAGAGAGTCATTGGGAAAGTATTTAGGTTGCCCTATGTTTCAAGGAAAATCTAAATAATCGACATTCTCTGACATTTTAGGAAAAGCAACAACTAGGATGGAATCCTCGAAAGTGAACAGCCTGTCAAAGGCATGAAAAGCAGTGCTTATTCAATCTAACCTTGAATCTCTACCATCGCATACAATGCAATGTTTCGAATTACCAAAGAGGACATTGCTAGATAGGGTTAATAGATGATTCTTCTAGAAGAAGTCTGCGAAGGATCATGGTTTACCAATGCTAGCTTGGGATAAAATCTATTAACCTAAAAGTTTTGGTGGATTGGGATTGAGGAAAGCAGATGCGATCAACTCAGCTTTTCAAGCTCAATTAGCTTGGAAGTGATTGAGATAGCATGAGGGGTTCTAGGCCTCTGTTATGAAAGACAAATACCTCAAAATCGATAGTTTATTAGAATGCCAAGCAAGAAGTTCAGACTCCCCTGTGTGGAAAAGTGTGTTAAGAAGCAAGACATTGCTTAGAAAAGGCATTAGATGGAACGTGGGAAAGGGTGATCGAATTATGTTTTGGTGGGACAATTGGTTGGACAATGCTAACCTTGTGGATATCTTGGGCATTGATACATGCACAATTTCTAATCCTGATCTTAGAGTTTGTGATGTCACATTGAGTGATAGATGTGTTATGTCGATAAAATTCGACAGCTAGTTACAAAAGAAGATATAATTCAGAAAATTATTGGGATACCATATTGTGATTTTCCGCAAGCGCATGGTTTATCACCATAACACTAACGGGTATCGATCCTCAGGTATAGTTGTGAACTTTTGGTTACCAAAAATTCTAACCTAAATCGAAATTAGGTGCTAAAATCAACCAACTTAAAATAAATTTATAGACCAAATTAATTTATGAAACTGTGAGAAATATGCTAGCTTGCAAAGGAAATGGTTAAAAGCACACTGAAGCACCAAATTGTAGATAATTCAAGCCACCAACACTCAGTTGTAACTATTCCATGAATTTGAGTACGGGGCAGAGGAACACGAAACAAGCAAAGGAACATGAAACAGGGCAAAGCAAAACCCAGAAAAATTCGATTCAAACCTAGCAAACTAAATTGCAATCTTAATCAACCTGGAAAGAAAACCAAGCACTATAGGAACAGGGCATCCAAAATCAAAACCAGGAAAGTGAACTGAACAACTGAAAGTTGCTTCGAACAATTTCGAATTCAAAATTGAATTAAAAGCTGAAACCCTATTCTAAAACAAAAATTGAAACTAAGAACTGAATCTAATTGCTACTCTAAACTATTTCCCCGTTCTGCTCGGCTATTTCGGCTCTTTTAAGCCCTGAAGAATGCCCTCCATTAAAGCTTCGAAGAACGCCCTTGTCGGTTTGAGGCCCCCCTTCGATTGCCTTCATTGACTGCCTGTAACCGAAGGATTAATGATGGTGATGATGATGGGAAATGAATGAGGAAAGAGAGAGAAAGTGGGCAACAATTATTGTAGTGAAGAAGACGAAGAGCCACAGTGTGAAGTTCTGCTCTGTTCAAGGTTCTCTGTTCGGGTTCTGGGCAGGAGGGAATGAAAGAGGAAGAAGAAGAGAATGGGGAGGGGGCTGGATGTCATATGAGAGAGGCGTGGCCTCACTTAAGAAGAAGTAGGCTAGGCTTGGTCTAGGAAGAAGGGAGAGAACCAGGTCCAAAGAGAGGGAAAAAGAAATAGGAGAGAGAGAGACAAAGACTGGGGCAGGCTGGGTAGAGAGATGCATTGGGCTCGGGAAAGGAAAGAACAGAAACATTGGGTCTACTCGCTGAGGGAAAGAAATGAAGGAAGAGAAATGGGGATAGAGAACAGAGAAAGAACTGGGCTGGAAATAGCCCGATTGGGTCTGTCCTACTAGGTCGAGCTTGCAGAGAGAGAACAGGTAGATGGAAGCTATGAAGGGAGAATTGGGCCGTGGACTAGGCTCGAACATTGGACTTCGGTGCTGGGCTCGTGATCCTTCTTTCTTCTTTTTTTTTAATTTCTAAATTGATCCAATCAATTTTTCCTTCTAGCAATCGCATCAGACATTTTCTTCTAATTTCCAAATTCCTATAAATAAGAAAAACAACATTAAAATCCTAATTTGGTAATTTATTTTGAGCAAATATTAGATAACAAAAGGGTATAAAATATCATAATTTCTGGTTGAACAAATACACCCACACCTAAATTTTGCTCGTCCTCGAGCAAAACAAAACAAAAAAATCCTAGAAAAAGAAAATAAAACAAAATCCTAACTCACTTTTGCAGGAATCATGATTGCACTTAGCATGTGCAACAAGCCCTTTAAACCCTTAGGTTACCTCTAGTGGACGAGTAAGGTTTCGTGAGGGTTTATAGAAGATATACCCATAAAATCCATAAAAGAAAACATAAACAGAAACTTGAAAATCTCCTTTTTTTTTTTTTTGCGTTTTGTTTTCAAAAATTAATATGTACAAAACTGGGGAAAGATATATACATATTCTAATCAATTAAATCACCCATGTAGCAAAGATATTGGCAAGCATATAAACAAAATGTATTCATCAAGGCTCTCTACCCCATTAATGTCATCAAAGCACTAACAATTCACCTAATTGTACATTAAGACTTTGAATCTATCCCTGTGCTTGTGTGCATGTGTATCATCATCCTAGGACTTAGGTTTACCAAAATCAAACTCAATCCCACTTGACTAACACAAACTACATTATTGATTTAATAACATAGGAAGCAAGTTTTCTCAGTAGCAGTATTATCTCAAAGGGTAATGCCCAGTAGCGCATGCCTCAAAGGGTAATGCCCAGTAGCGCATGCCTGAAAGGGATACTTGTCATTCCAAATTTCATTCATTTTTTCCTTTTGATTTCCTTTTTTTTTCATTTTCATTTTTTTGGTTTTATTTTCTTCTTTCAGAAAGCAAACAAAAAATCCAAAGTAATCGTGTCAAAGACAACTGAGAGAGCTAATATTGAAAAACTAAGACCTTAAGACAATGAGAATGATATAAATAGGGATTAGATTACATAGGCGATAATGAACAATTGGAGTTAGAATTAGGGCATAGAATAACACATTCTGGACAGAGGCCTATCATGCACATCACGTTTACATACAAGCTAATAGTCAAAGCACATAGGATTTAAGATGATCAGAAAAGTACAAAGGTTCCCCAAAAACAAAATAAATTTCTTTTTTTTTGAATTTTAAAATTTTTCAGATTATTTTTTTCAATTTTTTTCAAAAAGTCCCCACCCCCACACCTAAATCTCACAATGTCGTCATTGGGAGTGAAAAGAAATATAAAATACAACCAAAAAGAAAATTAAATATATAAAAGGAAAAAGAAACTCAAAAAGAAAGAAAAAGACAAGACTCTAAAACTCAAAAAGAAAATAATAAAAATAAAACAAAGCAACAAATATATACAAACAAAAACAAAATAAGAAGAAGAGATAAAGAGGAATATTTATACCAGGTCAGGTGCAGACTTACACCTAAGCTATGCCTCCAGAAATTTGCACAAAGAGAGGCCTATGGAGTATCAGCCACTCCATATGAAATGGAACATTGCTACTTAAATCAAATCCCAATAAAGCACGAAGCAGCTTGTCAAACATGGAAGACCAACTCTCGATAAAATTAAGACAATAAACATGGGAGAGTTGGCATCAAATAGAGTACATTCGCCAAGGCAATAAAGCACCGGTAAGGGCCCATTTCAACTTATCAAATCTATGGGCCCAAGTAGAAAAGAGACAAACAAACTCATAATGTGCCAGCAGTTTGGTCATCAGCCTAAAGATGTAATCGTCATGAATGAGCAGTCTAGGAAAAATAGTGGGTCCCAAGTTTAAAAGTCCTTTAAGTTCAATTTGCGCAAGAGTATGGTCTAAATCAAATGTCTCAATGGCAATGCTCTCAGATTCAACCAATTTAGACTTGTGAGATTCAAAAAGAAAGTCAGGGTGGATGGGGTCAAAAGAAAAAGATTCGTATTCAGCACACAGATTCACATCCAAACCCACATTGGCATCAAACCCACATGAAAAAGATTCGTATTCTATAGAAACAATATCATCATTAAATTCTAATCTAGTGGGTTCAAGTACCTCCTCACATGACTCCTGTAAAATAGTATCCTCGGACTCATCTAACTCATGGTGCTCAAAGTCAGTTGTGACACTCAAATCTAACTCACTAGGGTTCCCACATTCATCACCCTCCTCAAACTCAAAAGAATCATTTAAAGTGGTGGGTGGGTCGGCAGAAACTAGGACATCCTCACTGATGTCCATAGGTGAGCTAAATTCAGGTGCAAGGATAGGGGATAGAGACAAAGGGAAGTCATTCTCTTGATCTAGGCTATGCGAAGGCATCTCTTCATTCAAGTTAGGCATAGTAGAATAAGAAGGTTCAAAATCATCATAAAGACTAACTTCAGGTTTAGGAGATCCTAAACTAGAGTCAGGCTCATTAGAATTCTCCCTACTTTGATTAAAACACTGAGAATATTCAGCAATTCTCACTTTCATGTTCTCTATCATTTTATCATTAAATTCATTTATCTTCTTTTCCACACTTGCACAGGTAGCATCAACATAAGCACGAAAAGGGCAAATAAGAAGATCATGGTCAGAAGATTCACAAGAATCGCGCAACACACGAGACATATAAGAATAAGATAGGTCATATGAGTTCATAAAATGATCCTGGGGGGAAGGATTAGCAGGAAAAATAGACTTATAAGAAGTTGGGTATCTAGAATTATTTTTAGCTTGTTCAAACTCATAAGTATCCCAAGCTAATTTTTCAAAGAAATCCCATACCTCATCTTGAGTTTTAGCTAACAATCCTAGTACACCTTCAAAATAAATGGACTTAATATAATCCCAAGATTAAGAATTCAGACCCACAGTAATGACCTCACAAATTTCCCATTTTTGAAAATTTCGATTCAATTGAGCACGATAATCATTAAGTCTCGAAAGATAACTCCAAAAAGGTTCATGCTCATATTGTGGGAAGCTAAAAACTGGCTTTCTTGAATCTAGTGTTTTTTTTTCAATGTTAAGAATTTTTCAATGTTTTTTGGATTTTCAAGTTTTTAAATTTTTTAGTTTTCTTTTGTGGAAAGAAAATGCATCTAGGACACTATTTACAAACAAATGATTAAAACAAAAACAAAAGACTCAAATAATTAAGTGAACAAAGCAAAATAAACTAACAAAAATAAAACTATGCTGCCAAAATAAAAGAAAGACCAAAATGACTCAAACATCACACAGAATATAAAATAAACACAAATACAAAAGAAGAGCATTTTTTGAAATTTTTTTTTCTCTTAGTTGCTGCTGCTTCTGTGCCTGTTTCCTGCGCAATAACCAAATTGCTAGTCTCTTCTCTTTTTTTTTCCCCCCAAGTAGCAAAATCACACAAAATAGCAAAATTAAATTGACCAACAGCTAAAACTACAACTCCAATCAAAAATCAAAAATAATGTAAGTTAAAACTAAACTAACACACACAAAATCGAAAATCAAAAATAGGAAACGAAAACGAAAACAAAATCGACGCAAACAACTAAATTACGACTCGACTATGCAACCGAATTTTACAACGCCATCCCCGGCAACGGCGCCAAAAACTTGTTGTAATTTTCCGCAAGCGCATGGTTTATCGCCGTAATACTAACGGGTGTCGATCCACAGGGATGGTTGTGAATTTTGGTTACCAAAAATTCTAACCTAAATCGAAATTAGGTGCTAAAATCAACCAACTTAAAATAAATTTATAGACGAAATTAACTTATAAAACTGTGAGACATATGCTAGCTTGCAAAGGAAACGATCAAAAGAAAACTTAAGCACCAAATTGTAGACAATTCAAGCCACCAACAGTCAATTGTAACCATTCCACGAATGAGTACGAGGCAGAGGAACATGAAACAGAGCAAAGCAAAACCCAGAAAAATTTGATTCAAACCTAGCAAACTAAATTGCAATCTTAATTAACCTGGAAAGAAAACCAAGCACTATGGGAACAGGGCATCCAAAATCGAAACTGGGAAGGTGAACTGAACAACTGAAAGTTGCTTTGAACAATTTCGAATTCAAAATTGATTTAAAAGCTGAAACCCTAATCTGAAACAAAAATTGAAACTGAGAATTGAATCTAATTGCTACCCTAAACTACTTCCCTCTTCTGCTCGGCTATGTTCGGCTCTTTTAAGCCTTGAAGAACGCCCTCTACTAAAGCTCTGAAGAACGCCCTTGTCGGTTCGAGGCCCGCCTTCGATTGCCAACATTGACTCCTTGTAACCAAAGGATTAATGATGGTGATGATGATGGCAAATGAATGAGGAGTGAGAGAGAAAGTGGGCAATGGTTATGGCAGTGAAGAAGACGAAGAGCCACAGCGTGAAGTTTTGCTTAGTTCATGGTTCTCTGTTCGGGTTCTGGGCAGGAGGGAATGAAAGCGGAAGAAGAAGTGAATGGGGAGGGGGCTGGATGTCGCGTGAGAGAGGCGTGGCCTCACTTAAGAAGAAGCAGACAACGCTTGGTCTGGGAAGAAGGGAGAGAACCGGGCCCAAAGAGAGGGGAGAGAGAGAGAGAGAAAGACTGGGGCAGGCTGGGTAGAGAGACAAATTGGGCTCGGGAAAGGAAAGAACAGAAACATTGGGTCTGCCCGCTGAGGGAAAGAAATGAAGGAAGAGAAATAGGGGTAGGGAAAAGAGAAAGAACTGGGCTGGAAATGGCCCAGTTGGACCTGTCCTACTGGGCCAAGCTTGCTGAGAGAGAGAACAGGTAGAGGGAAGCTATAAAGGAAGAATTGGGCAATGGACTAGGCTTGCACATTGGGCTTCAGTGCTGGGCTCGTGATCCTTCTTTCTTCTTTTTTTAAAGTTCCAAATTGATCCAATCAATTTTTCCTTTTAGCAATCGTATCAGACATTTTCTTCTAATTTCCAAATTCCTACAAAATAAGAAAAACAACAATAAAATCCTAATTTAGTAATTTATTTCGAGCAAATATTAGATAATAAAAGGGTATAAAATATCATAATTTTTGGTTAAACAAATACTCCCACACCTAAGTTTTGCTCATCCTCGAGTAAAAAAAAAAAAAAATCTTGGAAAAAGAAAATAATATAAAATCCTAACTCACTTTCGTAGGAATCACGATTGCACTTAGCATGTGCAACAAGCCCTTTAAACCCCTAGGCTACCCCTAGTGGATGAGTAAGGTCTCGTGAGGATTTGTAGAAGATATATCCACAAAATCTATAAAGGAAAACATAAACAGAAACTTGAAAATCTTTTTTTTTTTTCCGTTTTGTTTTCAAAAATTAATATGTACAAAACTGGGGAAAGATATATACACATTCTAATCGATTAAATCACCTATGTAGCAAAGATATTGGTATGCATATAAACAAAATGTATTCATCAAGGCTCTCTACCCCATTAATGTCATAAAAGCACTAACAATTCACCCAACTGCACATCAAGACTTTGACTCTATTCCTGTGCTTGTGTGCATGTATATCATCATCCTAGGGCTTAGGTTTACCAAAATCAAACTCAATCCCACTTAACTAACACAAACTACATTATTGATTTAATAACATAGGAAGCAAGTTTTTTCAATAGCAGTATTGTCTCAAAGGGTAACACCCTGTAGCATGTGCCTCAAAGGGTAACACCCAGTAGCGCATGCCTCAAAGGGATACTTGTCATTCCAAATTTCATTCATTTTTTTCCTTTTGTTTTCCTTTTTTTTCATTTTCATTATTTTTGTTTTATATTCTTTTTTCAGAAAGCAAACAAAAAACCCAAAGTAATCGTGTCAAAGACAAGTGGGAGAGCCAATATTGAAAAACTAAGACTTTAAAACAATGAGGATGATATAAATAGGGATTGGATTACACAGCGATAATGAACAATTGGAGTTAGAATTAGGGCATAGAGTGACACATTGAGGACAGAGGCCTATCATGCACATCATGTTTACATACAGGCTAATAGTCAAAGCACATGGGATTTAAGATAATAAGAAAAGTACAACGGTTCCCCAAAAACAAAACAAATTTCTTTTTTTTTTTGAATTTCAAAATTTTTCAAATTTTTTTTTTCAATTTTTTTTTTCAAAAAGTCCCCACCCCACACCTAAATCTCACAATGTCCACATTGGGAGTTAAAAAAACATAAAATACAACCAAAAAGAAAAATAAATATATAAAAGGAAAAGGAGACTCAAAAAGAAAGAAAAAGACAAGACTTTAAAACTCAAAAGAAAACAATAAAAATAAAACAAAGCAACAAATATGTACAAACGAAAACAAAATAAAAAGAAGAGATAAAGAGGAACGTTTATGCCAGGTTAGGTGCAGACTTACACCTAAGCTATGCCTCCAGAAATTTGCGCAAATAGAGGCCTATGGAGTATCGGCCACTTTATATCAAATGGAACATCGGTACTTAAATCAAATCTCAGTAAAGTACGAAGCAGCTTGTCAAACACAGAAGACCAACTCTTGATAAAATTAAGACAATGAACATGGGAGAGTTGGTACCAAATGGAGTACATCCACCAAGGCAATAAAGCACTAGTAAGGGCCCGTTTCAACTTATCAAATGTATGGGCCCAAGTAGAAAAGAGACAGACATATTCATAATGTGCCAACAGTTTGGTCATCAGCCTGGAGATGTAATCGTCATGAATGAGCAGCCTAGGCAAAATAGTGGATCCTAAGTTCACAAGTCCTTTAAGTTCAATTTGCACAAGAGTTTGGTCTAAATCAAATGTCTCAGTGGCAATGCTCTCATATTCAACCAATTTAGACTTGTGAGATTCAAAAAGATAGTCAGGGTGGAGGGGGTCAAAAAAAAGATTCGTATTCAGCACACAGATTCACATCCAAACCCACATTGGCATCAAACCCACATGAAAAAGATTCATATTCTATAGAAAGAATATCATCATTAAATTCTAATCTAGTGGATTCAAGTATCTCCTCACATGACTCCTGCAAAATAGTATCGTCGGACTCATCTAACTCATAGTACTCAAAGTCAGTTGTGACGCTCACTTTCATGTTCCCACATTCATCACCCTCCTTAAACTCAAAAGAATCATTTAAAGTGGTGGGTGGGTCGACAGAAACTAGGACATCCTCACTGACGTCTGTAGGTGAGCTAAATTCAGGTGCAACGGCAGGGGATAGAGATAAAGCGAAGTCATTCTCTTGATCTAGACTAGGCAAAGGCATCACTTCATTCAAGTTAGGCCTAGCAGAATAAGAGGGTTCAAAATCATCATAAAGACTAACTTCAGGTTTAGGAGATCCTAAACTAGAGTCAAGCTCATTAGAATTCCGCCTACTTTGATTAAAACATTGAGAATATCCAGCAAATCTCACTTTCATGTTCTCTATCATTTTATCAGTCAATTCATTTATCTTCTTTTCTACACTTGCACAGGTAGCATCAACATAAGCACAAAAGGGCGAGTAAGAACATCATGGTCAGAAGATTCACAAGAATTGCACAACACAAGAGACATATAAGAATAAGATGGGTCATGTGTGTTTATAAAATGATCCGGGGGGGAAGGATTAGCAAGAAAAATAGACTCATCAGAAGTTGGATATCCAGAATTATTTTTAGCTTGTTCAAACTCGTAAGTATCCTAAGCTAATTTTTCAAAGAAATCCCATACCTCATCTTGAGTTTTAGACAACAATCCCAATACACCTCCAAGATAAATGGACTCAATACAACCCCAAGATTCAGAATTCAGACCCACAACAATGACCTCACAAATTTTCTATTTTTGAAATTTTCGATTTAATAAAGCACGATAATCATTAAGTCTCGAAAGATAACTCCAAAAAGGTTCATGCTCATATTGTGGGAAGCTAAAAACTGGCTTTCTTGAATCTAGTGTTTTTTTTTCAATGTTAAGAATTTTTCAATGTTTTTTGGATTTTCAAGTTTTTAAATTTTTTAGTTTTCTTTTATGGAAAGAAAATGCATCTAGGACACTATTTACAAACAAATGATTAAAACAAAAACAAAAACTCAAATAATTAAGTGAACAAAACAAAATAAACTAACAAAAATAAAACTATGCTGCCAAAATAAAAGAAAGACCAAAATGACTCAAACATCACACAGAATATAAGATGAACACAAATACAAAAGAAGAGCATTTTTTGAAAATTTTTTTTCTCTTAGTTGTTGTTGCTTCTGTGCCTGTTTCCTGTGCAATAACCAAATTGCTAGTCTCTTCTCTTTTTTTTTTTTTTTTCCAAGTAGCAAAATCACACAAAATAGCAAAATTAAATTGACCAACAGCTAAAACTGCAACCCAAATAAAAAATCAAAAATAATGTAAGTTAAAACTAAACTAACACACACAAAATCGAAAATCAAAAATATGAAACGAAAACGAAAACGAAATCAATGCAAACAACGAAATTACGACTCGACTATGCAACCAAATTTCACAACGCCATCCCCGACAATGGTGCCTAAAACTTGTTGTGATTTTCCGCAAGTACATGGTTTATCACCGTAATACTAACGTGTGTTAATCCTCAGGGATAGTTGTGAACTTTGGTTGCCAAAAATTCTTACCTAAATCGAAATTGGGTGCTAAAATCAACCAACTTAAAATAAATTTATAGACCAAATTAATTTATGAAACTGTGAGAAATATGCTAGCTTGCAAAGGAAACAATTAAAAGAACACTCAAGCACCAAATTGTAGATAATTCATGCCACCAACACTCAGTTGTAACTATTCCATAAATTTGAGTACGGGGCAGAGGAACACGAAACAAGCAAAGGAACATGAAACAAAGCAAAGCAAAACCCAGAAAAATTCGATTCGAACCTAGCAAACTGAATTGCAATCGTAATCAACCTGGAAAGAAAACCAAGCACTATGGGAACAGGGTATCCAAAATCGAAATAGGGAAAGTGAACTGAACAATTGAAAGTTACTTTGAACAATTTCGAATTCAAAATTGAATTAAAAGCTGAAACCCTAATCTGAAACAAAAATTGAAACTGAGAACTGAATCTAATTGCTACCTTAAACTACTTCCCCCTTCTGCTCGGCTATGTTCGGCTCTTTTAAGCCCTGAAGAATGCCCTCCATTAAAGCTCCAAAGAACGCCCTTGTCGGTTCGAGGCCCCTCTTCGATTGCCTTCATTGACTCCTTGTAAGCGAAGGATTAATGATGGTGATGATGATGGAAAATGAATGAGGAGAGAGAGAGAAAGTGGGCAACGGTTATGGCAGTGAAGAAGACAAAGAGCGACGGCGTAAAGCTCTGCTCTGTTCATGGTTCTCTGTTCGGGCTTTGGGCAGGAGCGAATAAAAGAGGAAAAAGAAGAGAATGGGGAGGGGGCTGGATGTCACGTGAGAGAGGCGTGACCTCACTTAAGAAGAAGAAGGCTACGCTTGGTCTAGGAAGAAAGGAGAGAACCGGGCCCAAAGAGAAGGAAAAAGAAATAGAAAGGAGAGAAAGACTGGGGCGGGCTAGGTAGAGAGATGCATTGGGCTCAGGAAAGGAAAGAACAGAAGCATTAGGCCTGCCCGCTGAGGGAAAGAAACGAAGGAAGAGAAATGGGGATAGAGAAAAGAGAGAGAACTGGACTGGAAATGGCCCGGTTGGGCCTGTCCTACTGGGCCGAGCTTACTGAGAGAGAGAGAACAGGTAAAGGGAAGCTGTGAAGGGAGAATTAGGCCATGGACTAGGCTCGGACATTGGACTTCAGTGCTGGGCTCATGATCCTTCTTTCTTCTTTTTTTTTTTTTTAGTTCCGAATTGATCCAATCAATTTTTGCTTTTAGCAATCACATCAGACATTTTCTTCTAATTTTCAAATTCCTACAAAATAAGAAAAACAATATCAAAATCCTAATTTAGTAATTTATTTAGAGTAAATAATAGATAATGAAAGGGTATAAAATATCATAATTTCTGGTTGACAAATACCCCAACACCCAAGTTTTGCTCGTTCTCGAGTAAAACAAAATAAAAAAAATTCTAGAAAAAGAAAATAAAACAAAATCCTAACTCACTTTCGCAGGAATCACGATTGCACTTAGCATGTGCAACAAGCCCTTTAAACCCCTTAGTTACCTCTAGTGGACGAGTAAGGTCTCGTGAGGGTTTGTAGAAGATATACCCACAAAATCTACAAAAGAAAACATAAACAGAAACTTCAAAATCTCTTTTTTTTTCGTTTTGTTTTCAAAAATTAATATATACAAAACTGGAGAAAGATATATACACATTCTAATCAATTGAATCACCCATGTAACAAAGACATTGTCATGCATATAAACAAAATGTATTCATCAAGGCTCTCTACCCCATTAATGTCATCAAAGCACTAACAATTCACCCAATTGCACATCAAGACTTTGAATCTATCCCTATGCTTGTGTGCATGTGTATCATCATCCTAGGGCTTAGGTTTACCAAAATCAAACTCAATCCCACTTGACTAACACAAACTACATTATTGATTAATAACATAAGAAGCAAGTTTTCCCAGTAGCAATATTGTCTCAAAGGGTAACACTCAGTAGCACATGCCTCAAAGGGTAACGTCCAGTAGCGCATGCCTTAAAGGGATACTTGTCATTCCAAATTTCATTCATTTTTTTCCTTTTGTTTTCCTTTTTTTTATTTTTATTTTTTTTTTCATTTTGTTTTTTCAGAAAGCAACCAAAAAACCCAAAGTAATCATGTCAAAGACAAGTGGGAGAGCCAATATTGAAAAAGTAAGACTTTAAGATAATGAGAATGATATAAATAGGGATTAGATTACACAGCGATAATGAACAATTGGAGTTAGAATTAGGGCATAGAATGACACATTGAGGACAGAGACCTATCATGCACATCACGTTTACATATAGGCTAATAGTCAAAGCACATGGGATTTAAGATGATAAGAAAAGTACAAAGGTTCCCCAAAAACAAAACAAATTTCTGTTTTTTGGATTTCAAAATTTTTCAGATTTTTTTTTCAATTTTTTTTTTCAAGAAGTCCCCATCTCCATACCTAAATCTCACAATGTCCTCGTTGGAGGTGAAAAGAAACATAAAATACAACCAAAAAGAAAAATAAATATATAAAAGGAAAAGGAGACTCAAAAAGAAAGAAAAAGACAAGAATCTAAAACTCAAAAAGAAAACAATAAAAATAAAACAAAGCAACAAATATATACAAATGACAACAAAATAAAAAGAAGAGATAAATAGAAACGTTTATACCAGGTCAGGGGCAGACTTACACCTAGGCTATGCCTCCAGAAATTTGTGTAAATAGAGGCCTATGGAGTATCAGCCACTCCATATCAAATGGAACATCGTTACTTAAATCAAATCCCAATAAAACATGAAGCAGCTTGTCAAACACAGAAGACCAACTCTCGATAAAATTAAGACAATGAACATAGGAGAGTTGGTACCAAATAGAGTACATCCACCAAGGCAATAAAGCACCGATAAGAGCCCGTTTCAACTTATCAAATGTATAGGCTCAAGTAGAAAAGAGACAGACATACTCATATTGTGCCAGCAGTTTGGTTATCAGCCTAGAGATGTAATCGTCATGAATGAGCAGTCTAGGCAAAATAGTGGGTCCTAAGTTCACAAGTCCTTTAAGTTCAATTTGCGTAAGAGTTTGGTCTAAATCAAATGTACAGTGGCAATGCTCTCAGATTCAACCAATTTAGACTTGTGAGATTCAAAAAGAAAGTCAGGGTGGATGGGGTCAAAAGAAAAAGATTCGTATTCAGCACACAGATTCACATCCAAACCCACATTGGCATCAAACTCACATGAAAAAGATTCATATTCTATAGAAAGAGTATCATCATTAAATTCCAATCTAGTGGGTTCAAGTACCTCCTCACATGACTCCTGTGAAATAGTATCGTCGGACTCATCTAACTCATGGTGCTCAAAGTCAGTTGTGACGCTCAAATCTAACTCACTAGGGTTCCCACATTCATCACCCTCCTCAAACTCAAAAGAATCATTTAAAGTGGTGTGTGGGTCGGCAGAAACTAGGACATCTTCACTAACATCCGTAGGTGAGCTAAATTCAGGAGTAAGGGCAGGGGATAAAGACAAAGGGAAGTCATTCTCTTGATTTAGACTAGGCAAAGGTATCTCTTCATTCAAGTTAGGCCTAGTAGAATAAGAGGGTTCAAAATCATCATAAAGGCTAATTTCAGGTTTAGGAGATCCTAAACTAGAGTCAGGCTCATTAGAATTCCCCCTACTTTGATTAAAACATTGAGAATATTTAGCAATTCTCACTTTCATGTTTTCTATCATTTTATCAGTCAATTCATTTATCTTCTTTTCCACACTTGTGCTGGTAGCATCAATATAAGCACGAAAAGGGCAAGTAAGAACATCATGGTCAGAAGATTCACAAGAATTGCACAACACAAGAGACATATAAGAATAAGATGGGTCATTTGAGTTTATAAAATTATCCTGAGGGGAAGGATTAGCAGGAAAAACAGACTCATCAGAAGTTGGGTATCCATAATTATTTTTAGCTTGTTCAAACTCGCAAGTATCCCAAGCTAATTTTTCAAAGAAATCCCACACCTCATCTTGAGTTTTAGATAACAATCCTAGTATACCTCCAGGATAAATGGACTCAATATAACCCCAAGATTCAAAATTCAGACCCACAACAATGACCTCACAAATTTTCCATTTTTGAAAATTCCGATTCAATTGAGCGCGATAATCATTAAGTCTCGAAAGATAACTCCAAAAAGGTTCATGTTCATATTATGGGAAATTGAAAACTGGTATTCTTGAATCTAGTGTTTTTTTTTCAATTTTAAGAATTTTTCAATTTATTTTGGATTTTCAAGTTTTTAATTTTTTTAGTTTTCTTTTATGGAAAGAAAATGCATCTAGGATACTATTTACAAACTAATGACTCAGAAAAAAACAAAAGACTCAAATAATTAAGTGAACAAAATAAAATAAACTAACAAAAATAAAACTATGCTACCAAAATAAAAGAAAGACCAAAATGACTCAAAAATCACGCAAAATATAAAATGAACACAAATACAAAAGAAGAGCATTTTTTTATTTTTTTCTCTTAGTTGCTGCTGCTTCTGTGCCTATTTCCTGTGCAATAACCAAATTGTTAGTCTCTTCTTTTTTTTTCCCAAGTAGCAAAATCACACGAAATAGCAAAATTAACTTGACCAAAAGCTAAAATTGCAACTCAAATCAAAAATCAAAAATAATTTAAGTTAAAACTAAACACACACAAAATCGAAAATCAAAAATATGAAACGAAAACGAAAACGAAATCGATGCAAACAACTAAATTATGACTCGAGTATGCAACCGAATTTAATAACGCTATCCCCAGCAACGGCGCCAAAAACTTGTTGTGATTTTCCGCAAGCGCACAGTTTATTGCCGTAATACTAATGAGTGTCAATCCTCAGGGATGGTTGTGAACTTTGGTTATCAAAAATTCTAACCTAAATTGAAATTAGGTGCTAAAATCAACCAACTTAAAATAAATTTATAGACCAAATTAATTTATGAAACTGTGAGACATATGCTAGCTTGCAAAGGAAACGCTGAAAAGAAAACTAAAGCACCAAATTGTAGATAATTCAAGCCACCAACACTCAATTGTGACTATTCCATGAATTTGAGTACGAGGCAGAGGAACACGAAACAAGCAAAGGAACATGAAACAAAGCAAAGCAAATCCCAGAAAAATTCGATTCAAACCTAGCAAACGGAATTAAAATCTTAATCAACCTAGAAAGAAAACCAAGCACTATGGGAACAGGGCATCCAAAATCAAAACTGGAAAAGTGAACTGAACAATTGAAAGTTGCTTTGAACAATTTCGAATTCAAAATTGAATTAAAAGCTGAAGCCCTAATCTGAAACAAAAATTGAAACTGAGAACTGAATCTAATTGCTACCCTAAACTACTTACCTCTTCTGCTCGGCTATGTTCGGCTCTTTTAAGCCCTGAAGAACGCCCTCCATTAAAGCTTTGAAGAACGCCCTTGTCGGTTCGAGGCCCCCCTTCGATTGCCTTCATTGACTCGTTGTAACCGAAGGATTAATGATGGCGATGATGATGGAAAATGAATGAGGGGAGAGAGAGAAAGTGGGCAACAGTTATGGCAGTGAAGAAGACGAAGAGCCACAGCGTGAAGTTCTGCTCTGTTCATGGTTCTCTATTCGGGTTCTGGGCAGGAGGGAATGAAAGAGGAAGAAGAAGAGAATGGGGAGGGGGCTAGATGTCACGTAAGAGAGGCGTGGCCTCACTTAAGAAGAAGTAGGCTAGGCTTAGTCTGGGAAGAAGGGAGAGAACGAGGTCCAAAGAGAGGGAAAAAGAAATAAGAGGGAGAGAGAGAGACTGGGGCAGGCTGGGTAGAGAGACACATTGGGCTCGGGAAAGGAAAGAACAGAAACATTGGGCCTGCCCGCTGAGGGAAAGAAATGAAGGAAGAGAAATGGGGATAGAGAAAAGAGAAAGAACTGGGCTGGAAATGGCCAGGTTGGGCCTGTCCTACTGGGGTGAGCTTGCTTAGAGAGAGAACAGGTAGAGGGAAGCTGTGAAGGTAGAATTGGGCCGTGGACTAGGTTCAGACATTCGACTTCAGTGCTGGGCTCGTGATCCTTCTTTCTTTCTTTTTTTTTTTTAAGTTCCAAATTGATCCAATCAATTTTTCCTTTTAGCAATCGCATAAGACATTTTCTTCTAATTTTCAAATTCCTACAAAATAAGAAAAACAACATTAAAATCCTAATTTAGTAATTTATTTCGAGCAAATATTAGACAATAAAAGGGTATAAAATATCATAATTTCTGGTTGAACATACCATTATCTCAAATAGAGATTAAGGACACTATTTTATGGGGATTCACAAGCTTTGATCAATTTAGTACCAAAACTGCTACATGGACAGCACGTAAGAATTGTGAATACAATGACCCAAGATGAACCTTTAACCAAGGTTGAGAGAACCGACCCGGTGATCGACTCGGTCGACCGAGTGGGTCGATGGTTCAACCGATCAGACTGTTTGGACCAAGGTTGGACCAATTGACCCAATTTACCGTCAAACCGGATTAGACCGGCACAACCTGGTGAAGCTAAAAAAATTTTTTTATATATATATTTGTTATATATTTTTTTTTTTCGAAATTTCACTACATCATTCAACATTCCACAAAATCCTCAATTCTCAAACATAAATGGTCAACATTTCATAAAATCCCCAATTCTTAAACACTTCCACATTGTACAACCCAAAGTTCAAACATGAACCAACCAATTCAAGCAAGTAAAGTTAATTGAAACTTCACGCTTATCTAAATTGACAATTAGTTAAGTAATCAAATTTACCAGTCAACTGAAGCAGTCAGCAGTCAGTAGCAAGTAACCGGTTCTGCCTAGATCCCCAACGACCCAACCTCGTTCCAACAGTTAGCAGTAGCCAACAAGTAGTAGTACTCGGACAGACAATCGAGCTTGAATCCTGAGAGAGAGAGAGCATGAGAGTTGAGAGTTGAGGGTTGAGAGAATGAGAGTTGAGCCTTCAGAGATGAGAGTGGGAAAGTAGAGATCGAGAAGGAGGGAGACTGAGAGAGTGGGCAGCTTACCTTTAATTCCAGCTGGCCACCAGCGGCGACGACGAAGAGTGGCGACAATGGAGAAGAGGGCTAGGGTTGGAGTCGCCACTCGCCAGAGCCCACAGAGAAAGGAGGAGTCTAGGGGACTACGTGCGAAATAATCCGGGCCAAAAAAAGGGCTTTTAAAGAACCCGGGAAAATTCGGTCCAACCGCGGGTAGCCGGTTTGACCGAGTCAGCCGGTCCAATCGGGTTTGATCAATTTTTTCCGATTCAATGGCTCGAACGGTTTAAAATAATTTACAGCCTGCTGTTCTGACAGGTTCCCTGTCCAACTGGTCCGGGCCAGTTTCTTAACCGTGCCTTTAATTGGATTTGAAAATTGGATGTAATGCCAAAGATTAAGTTACTTCTGTGGCAGAAACTGCAGAATGCACTACCACTACGTGGAGTCATCATTAGAAGAGGTATGCCAATCGACCCCTCTTGCCCACTTTACGGGGATGACATTGAAACTATAGATCATTTGTTTTGGGAATGTTCAACTATGAGAATAGTTTGGAACTTAGCACAACAACATAACTGGGTACCCATGCAGAATGTACCGTTAGGTCGCCCATGTTCATCTCACCTAATCATGCAATACCGTTGAACTGCTAATCCAGATATCATGAGAAGGATAGTTGTGTTATTATCGAGCATATGGAAAGGAAGAAATGACATGATTTTCCATAATAAGCCTTTTAACCCCATTAGAGTACTAATTGGTGCAAAGAAAACATTTGCTGAATGGGAAATCCGAACTTGCATGTCAGAGGGTTTCACTTTCATAGGGGTTAATCTTCCATGTTCCACCTCAAACTTTATTGTGAGGTGGAATGCCCCCCTCGGGGATTTGTCAAACTTAATTTTGACGGATCTCGCATCCACAACTCGGCGACAGGTGGGTTCATCATAAGAGACTGGGGCAGGCAACTTAAAGTGGGCGCAGCACCCTAAGACATTCCTCAATCCCAGTGGCTAAAGCACGAGCATTGCGTGATGGGTTACAAGAAGCGATAAAAGCGGAATTCAAGCATTTAGTTATTGAAGTAGACAATATAACCGTCATTCAAGCTATTAAAGGGATGATATCCATGCCCTAGAAGATTAATCTCATCGGGAAAGACATCTCATACTTTCTGAATCAAATGGTACAATTTACTCTATCACACAATTATCGTGAAGCTAATTGGACTGCTGATTGGTTGGCCAAATTTGAACATGAACTACCATCATACACTACGTCGTAGTCCCTACCATCTTCAGATCTCAAGGCTACTACAGGTGCTGATTTGATGGGGCGTGCTTTTGTGAGAAGAGGCGACTGATAATCCATTTTATCACTTATCTTATTTATAAAAAAAAAAAAGGCTGCAAGCAATAATAGTATTTCATCTTCGAGGAATTAATGCAAAATATAAAAAGGTACCTACTGGATGGTTGACCTCGTGGCCCTTTGCTATAGAGATTCAAATCAAGCCGTGGAACATTTAACTAATACAAGTCTTGATCAAGGACCCAAATTTACGTGTACGGGCTCTAGGACCTCGTTTTGCACCCCAAAATAACAAAAAATTCCAATAATTAGTGTGCCTTTCTTTTTAAAGGGCAGGTGTAATGCTTGTTTAGATTGTTCAATAATCAGGCTTTTGCCTAATTTCACATTAGTAAAAGGAATTTCTTTTTATAAAAAAATAATTGTAATTTACCTCTAGAGCGTAGAAACATTACTAAACTTTAAAGTGTATCATAAGTATCATTTAAATTTAATTTTGGGTTTAAAATGTTAACAAGGTGGTTTCACCTAAGGAGATATTTAACACCATTATCTTTTTATCATAAAAAGATGGGTAGAGTATCTATATTATCTGTGGGCCATCCATGTTTTCTTTTAATCTCTAACGAGCTTAAAATCTTTATACTATAAATGCTAAAATATTTACAGGTTTAAGAATGCTTCCCTCCCTCAAAACTTCCATGAGAGTGAATTAAGGAGTTTAATATGAAAACTACCTATTTTTCCTCTCCCTAATGTGAAAACTACCCAATTAGTTTTTAATATTTATCTAAAATTATTTTTTTTACACGTGATCCCTCCTCTCTCTCCCCCTCTCTCTATCTCTCTCTCATAGAATTATTTTTTTAATGCTTGAAAAAATTATCTAATTCTTTTTGTCAGATTTTCATCATATTAATTAATGATTATACCCAATGAAAATTAATAACAACCCTGTAATGTGAAGAAAAATATTAGGTAATTTAACTAATTACACTAAACTTTATATCCTTATCTTCATATTATAAAAGATAATAATATATGCGGTTGTCTATTATTCCCTCCTCTAATCTGTCGTACTTTTAATCTCATGCAACTCTAAACTTTAGGTTGTTGATGGTTTTCTTCTTTAGTTTAATTAATACAATTATGGTAAATTATTTATATTTTGTATGTATTTTTCTTCTATCTATTAGCTATAACTTTTTCCTAATGGTATTTTAAGTTTCTTTACTTAATTTTATTTATACCCATCTATATGTATCATATTTGATATCTAACATATTCAGTGTTTTATATATATATATATATATATATATATATATATATATATATATATATAGATATATCTATTATAATTCCCTACGATGCAAACCTGGATTGAGAAATTTTGAATATATTTGGGTACTATAATAATTACTATTAAGACTTTTATTTTGGTCAGGCCCCAATAAATCAACGAGATGAATTATGTAAATAAAATGCTCAACCTTTGAAAATTGTGTTAGCATAAGGTACATACGTATTTTACTCTTTATAATTAAAATTCAATTTTTCTCTGTGTGTGTACGTAAATTTACTAACTGCTACCCCCAAAACTACATAAGTCAATACTATAAAACTGAGAAAGTTTAATTAATTGATTATTAAAAAACTTTCCTGTTTATACTAAGATTATATATTATATAAATTTAACTTTAGTTTCGCCTATCCAACCAAAAAAAACATTCTAGTTTTTCTTTTCAATATCGAATAGCATATTTAGCGTGTTTTAGGAGAAATTTTATTTTTATTCAAAATTTTGATCACATTATATCTTTGTTTTAATATTAATACATATTTATATTAAATTTTTACTATTTAGATGCTTCGTGCAAACGCATGGGTTTTATACGTTCAAAATAAAATGTCTCAAAATTCGTTCCCTCCTTTAATTCTAAAATATATGAGGATTGACGTATGTGGTCCATTATCTCTTCCAAATGAAATC
>JAKOGI010001416.1:115000-206531 GCA_029747015.1 Carnegiea gigantea | reverse complement strand
TGTGTGGGTGTGTGTGGGTGTGTGTGTCTAAATATATATATATATATATATATATATATATATATATATATATATATATTATACACACACACATATATATATATATATATATATATATATATATATATATATATATATATATATATTTATTCATTCTCTACGATGCAAATATTGAATCAAAAATTTGAACATATTTGGGCACTATAATAATTAATGCTTAACTTTTATTTTGCAAGGCCCAACAAATCAAGGGGGCGATATGTAAATAAAATGCATCAACCTTTGGAAATGGTTTAGCAGTAATGTACATACATATTTTACGTCTATATAATTAAGATTCAATTTTTTCTTCAGTGTGCACGTAAATTTACCAACTTTCCCCCAAAAAATACAGAAGTCAATACTACAAAACTGAGAAATTTAATTAGGTGATTAATTAAAAAATTTATCCTGCTTACGCTAAAATTATATATTATATAAATTTAACTTTTTAGTTTTTCTGTCCAATCAAAAAAGTTTTAGTTTTCCTACATATATCAAATGTCATACTTAGAATATTATTTATAGAAAATTTTTATTTTTATTTTTAATTTTGTTCAACATTATCCACTTTGTTTATAATATTAATACATATTTATATTAAATTTCTACTATTTAGATGCCCCGTGCAAACGCACGAACACAAACTAGTGAGAAATAAAGAGAAGAACTTGGCAACATCCAAAGGATGGTAATGGGCTTGAACGGACAAATGTTAAGCAACGTAATTCATATACAAGGCTATCATCCAACAAGCCAAAAATTTGATGGGTTTGACTGATAGGGAGGCGGTATTCCCGCACTGCTTTTGTGAAACGAATAAGATGGCGGATGTTTTTGTCAATGTGGACCTGTGGTAGTCAGTTTAAACTGTGACCTTCCTTAATGATCCTTCTAGCTGAGTATTGAATCTTGTTTGATAAACTGTCGGGGCTAAGTTTTCAATATTGACTTTGGTTTATTGCTAATTAATATGGTTTCCCATGTGATGCACGTACGGATAATTTTTAAAATTTTGTCTGTGGCAATGCATATACAAATTAATAAATAATCTAATATTTTATATAATGTATGAAAAAAATAAAATTTTTGTTAAAGTAATAGTTTTCAAACTTAAAGTACAGTTATTAGATGATACAAATTTATAAGAAATCATTAAATTGAATTTTTTATGTATTAAAATATATTATGAACAACATAGTTGAATATGTATAAACATGCCATATATTAATGAATTTATTTATAGCTTCTTGTGCGTTGTTAGAGTTTGTAATTTGGTAATAAAACATAACATAAAATGATAAAATTACTACACAGCTTTTTCATATCAAAATAAGAATAAGAATATGTGCTAAAGAATAATATAATTTTACCACCAAAAATTGTTAATACTGACTTGTACTCTTTTATTCGTTTTTTTTTTTTTTTTTTTTTGGGCAAGAAGTAATGGGTCTTCATTACCACAATACAGTATTTATGCACTAAAGAGCGCTATGAATGGCTAAGGAATCGCACTACAGCCTCTAAAACATCTAAAGAATAATGTCTATGCATGTTCTGTATTTTTTGGAATTGCTAGCTAAAAGCAAGACCCTTTGTGTAATTTGTTCTTTCACATTCTTCATTATTACTGTCAAAAGCTGTTGATTTTTGTTGAAGATGAGCTGGTTCCTGGCAGACCACGAAATGTAAGTAATAATAACAAAACAAGCACAGACAAAAACTTTAGGACGTTTCACGTTAAGGAGATAGGCTATCCATCTCTGCAGGCTAATGTCTGGAGTTTGGATCTGGATCCAAGCAAATATAGGTTTTCTGATCTGAGCAGCAAACGTGCAGTCATAGAAGATGTGGTCAATAGGCTCAACTTCAGAATGGCAGAAGGTGTATAAACTGTTCAGCTGAGGGTTAAAGTCGTGAAATCTAATTTTTACACGTAGTTTTTGACGCAAGATTAACATAGGCTCACAAACAAGCAAGTTAAGAAGTGATTATGAGGAACCCACTACGAATGAATTATCCGGAAAGAAAATTGAAGGACAATACACACCATGACCTTCCAAGCCGGTTTTGACATATTCCCATAGGATTCTTCCCCCCCTCCCCCCCTTTTTTCCTTCAGGTGTTCAGGGTTTCTTCTTCTCGTGACTGACGAAGAAGATTAGCTCTAAACAACCCCTTGAACTTCCTCCCTATTGTCTGCTTTTATATGTTTTGAAAGTTCTAGTCTTCTTTTAGCAAAATGATAAATGTTTTACTGCAAGATACTTAAAAGGTGCCTTGTTTTCATTGAAAATGTATATTATTACGTATTAAAAATTGGAAAAAATAGTATGATTGAATTATGGAAGGACGTCAAAAGTAATAAATCGTGTAAAATGATCCTTTTATGCATAATTTTTCACATTTACAAAATTACATATATAATATGCATTTGCGAATGGAGTTGACCCGGTTATAGTGTCAATTTTTATTTGTTGGCGAAGCTGATGAATATTAAAGCTTTACAACTGATAATAAGTTGTAATTATTAAAAATTTGGTATTTTAAATCATAAAATACATTAATTTGAGTTAAGACAAGATATTTAAAAGTGTCTTACAATAAGATACGTATCATCACCCCTTCTTTTATCTACTCCATACTAAGGTCCTGTTCTTTTCGTTGGTAAATTCAAATTTACCAACCCCAACCAACATCAACCCATGTCAACCCACTTCAAGAATAAAAAAATGCCAACTTCAACCTATTTTAACAAACTTCAACCCACTTCAACCCACTTTCTACTATTTTAACCAAACTTCTACCCATCATACAAAAAAAAAATTCAATCTACTTCAATCAACTTTAACCAACTTCAACCAACTTTAATCCAATTCAACAAAAAAGTATCCACTTTAATATACTTCAACCTACTTCTATCAATATCAATCAACTTCACCTATTTATCAATTTATATTTTTCAATGAAAAGAACAGACCCTAAACATGTGCGTTTGGAGATTAGAGTAAGAGACGGACATTTGCAAAAACTCAGAACGGCTTAGAATACAAAATTAGCCCATTGGAATGTTTGGGCCCAAGATTTAGCAGCAGATCAGCCCATTGACTTCTACTTGTTCTTTTTCCTTTTTTTTTTTTCTCTATTCCAAAGACGACGTGGGAGTCATCCATTGGTCAAGCTACGTGGAGATCAAATGGTGGCTAGCCCTGCCGAACATTCTGGTGGGCCCCGCTTTGCAGTCAGAAACATGGGCATGTCTTCGTGCGCCTGAGTAACACCAGATCGTACGCCCCAAACCCCTGTTTGCTCAACTGCAACAACCCCAGCACATACACAAAATTGTCTCTGACAACCCCCCCTTCTCTCTCTCTCTCTCTCTCTCTCTCTCTTGCAAGATTGTTGCAGATTATATCTCCCCCCCCCCCCCAAAAAAAAGGAGTCGGAATTTTTGTATTTGGAGCAGGGAATCAAAACCTCGACTTGTTCAAAAAAGGTGTGATCTTCAATCTTCCATTCTAACTTCAAATTTCATTCTTGTTTAATTCCTGGGTTTTATTAATTTCTCTGTTTCAACAGTAACTTGAAATTGAGTAAAACTTTTGCAGTGAATAAAATCAGTCTGTCTGGATGCTTAATTTGAATTTCTGAGCAGGAGTGGATTTTTGTTTATCTGGGAAAAAAAGATTGTGGGTTTGAAGAATAATATAAAGTGAGGAATTTATAGTAGTTATGTTTCAAGCTCTTGGGTGATGATATCTTCAGGAATTAGAGCCAAAAGGATGTTGAATATGAGCATGATAAGTACCCTTTTTCTTTTTTGGGGTGATGGAAATCTGTTGATGTTGATAGAGCTAAATTATGTGTTTTGCTTAATGTAGGAAGGTTTGATTCAATTTGCTAAATTGAAACAAGAGAGAGATGCTTTCTGTGAGAGCATTCGTAGTCTTGTTGTTGTTCAATGAGCATATTCCGCCAGTCGTTTGAGATGCAACCCCCCCCCCCCCCTTTTGGTCTAGGTTCTGCTTTGAATGTACATCTGGAATCGAATTTTTGATAGGTGTTGCTCAAATTTGATTCTAGGTTTACCTGACACCGTGTTAATAATAATGTTTTCCGTTGAATTAACTTAATTGGAGATCTGCTTGAGATGCACTCGTTGTTGTTGTTTCATGTCCTTTCATTCTTTTCCCTCTGAGAGGAGAGTTGGCATGGCTGTGACCAAAAACTCTATGTCAGAGTACTTATGCAAGTATGTAACTATTACAGCCTTCCTGCCACCTGGAGGAAATACAAATGCCAAAAGTGATAGTGAATGAATTCCCCTTTTTGATTGGTTTTGAGTGTGTTTTGTGTGTGTGTGTGTGTGTGTGTGTGTGTGTGTGTGTGTGTGTGTGTGTGTTTTCTTTTTGGAGGGGGGGGGGGGAGGGGGTCTACCTTGAAGTGTGCTATTTTTAGGCTTCGGATTTGCCTCTTAGTCCTGTTAATTGTAGCTAGTTTTTATCTTTAATGGTAGGATTATGGGGTTGGACTGAAGATAGGTGTTCCTCAAATTTGATTTTGATTTCAAGAGTAGGCTCTTCATAAGTGTAATTCAAGCTTTCAAGTCTTAACTTATAATTTATACATTCCATTCTTGAACATGGTTGGACATTTGTCTCAAATTGGAATAGAGAGGTCCAGTATTATAATGGTAGCTTTGAACATGATTTTGCATTTAGCTTTTATATTTCACAGTTCATATGCTTTCTTAAGAGTTAAACACCTGAAGTTCTCATATTTGGTGGCCACTGTATTGATTGTTCACAATGAAACCCAGCGACGAGAGGTCTCAGTCGTGGCCTCTATAGGTTGTCATTATTCCTAGTAGAATTATGATGTCATTTTATGTTAACCCTTTTGGGATTTCTTGCAACTGTTTCTGATAGTGTCATTTTCCCCTCTTGTTGCAGATGAAACTATCATTGCTACATTACATAGCTATCTTATCAGTAGCTCTATCAAGCCTACAATTAGCATTTGGCCTTAGATTTGTGATTGATAGAGAGGAATGCTTTTCGCATAATGTTAAATATGAATGGGATACAGTTCATGCTTCTTTTGTTGTGATCAAGTCTGATGGTCCGTGGCGTACCGATGACGGTGTTGATCTAGTTGTGAGTACAATAAACCCTTTTGCTTCAATTTGACTCGTGCTGTCCAGTTATCAGAACTTTGGAGCTTGATTTGTCATTTTATCTATCAATTAAATTTTCCTTGTCATCTATTTCTTACGCTGTCATTGGATTAGTAACCTTATTAGATTTCCTTAACGGTAATGCTTTAGTTTCACATCACTTCCTCTCCTTAACAGATTTGAAGGTTTAACAATATAACAGTGCAAAAAGATTATGTTTTATGGCTATAATAGCTCATTTGGGATACATGACAGTACATATCCACCAAAGGTAGGAGCCAAAAAATTGGTGTGTGGCAGTGAGAAGGTTTCATGTGATTCCCTTAGTGGTATGGGTGAATCCGTGATAGGAGGCTTCTTGTGAAGAGTTTAGTTAGTCTGTTTGGATCTTTATGTTTTTTTAAGGTTTCATTTTTGAAAAAAGGGATAGACCATTTGGTTGTTGGATGTGAAGAATCTGTTATTGAAATTGTTCAATCATCTAGCCCATTTGGTCAAATCGAAATCCATTCCCCAAGGGTCTTGCCTCCATAGAGTATGGAGGGCTTTGTTGTAGCAGCCTTACCCTTGTAACAATAGATAGGCCGTTTCTATTGGATCCTAGATTAACACTGATTGACTGCCTACCAAGGATTCAAAATGTAGTATAGGCTGCGATTGCAATTTCAGTCACAATATGAAAAAATAGCTCTAATGCGGCAAATGCGTTGGATATGGCGGGGCAAAAATGCAGCTTGCTCAATTTCAAAACCTTTCTGATAAAACCTTTCCGATGCAGCCGCTTCATCGCAGATGGGCAACATTTTGAATCCATGCCTCTTACTTCATAAAAAAGATGCGTGCGATGGTCTAGTGGGGCACTTTGTCTTTGTCCATCTAGGTTAATGTAATTGTCAAAAGTGACTCTTTTAGCCATCCAAAAAAGTGGACATTAGGCTCCATTTGGTGAGGGTAAAAGCCAAGTAATGGAAGAAAATTTTCTTTCTTTGCTTTATTTGTTTTGGAAGGACTCATTTCGTTGCTAAGTTTATCACACTTACTCTGTTGATATTCTATTCAGTTCAAAAGTTCATGTTCATTAATATATGAAAGTTTTATATGATGAAGTGTGTTGAACACGACAATATCACACTTCATCCATTGCACCATCATAGCCATTCTCCCTACGCTCCCGAGCAATATTGCATCCTTGTTTCAAGATTGCTGTCAAGATTTCCTGTCCAATGCTATGATTCTTGATACTCAATTAGTGACGGGGGCATGATGGCGACTTTGAATGTTAGAGTTCTTCTAAGGACATTAGATCTTGTTCAACTACAGAGAAGTTGTCTCCATCGGACCTTAACTCTATGAAGGTTGACTCGATACTGCTGCTCAACCAAAAAACTGGAGGATAGTTTCTTGATGTATTTGATTTGGTCCAGCGTAGGGCATGTTTGGTGAAGAGCTTTTTGACCCCAAAAGAGTTTTTTGTACTAATTACTTATTTGACCTTGAGCAAAAAGCTCTTTGGGGTGTTTAGTTATTAACCTTTTGTACCAAAAAAAATAAATTTGTAAAAGCTTTTTGGATGAGCTTTTTCAATGAACTTTTTTCTATTCATCGTTGCAATTGCCATATTGTCCTAAAGCTTTTGACAAAATTACATTCAATCCACGAAGGTAATTTCTTCACTATATTTATTTATTTTTCTAAGAGCCCTTTTTATTTTCCTTCTCATGCCCCTTCTTCAACACTTATTTTGTGGTTTGGGTCGAAATAAGCTATTTTCCCCTTTTTAGGGCATTGAAGCTCTCATCTAAGGTTTAGAGATTTGTTTCAGATGTTAGATATATACTGTAACATCAAAGCCAGACAAAGGGAGGATTAGGGGTTTCTTCACCCATTTCAAAAATTGGGGATGGTGATTAGTGATCAAATGTCTCGTTTTTGTGTGAAACGATTTTAATTTTAACACGGTCTTTGATTGAACAAATAATTTTTCTTAATTACTCTTATATAATGAATAAATATTCTTATGTCACATAATTTTCAATTATTAGTAAAAAGGAAATTAAGTTTTTTTTTCCTAACAAAAATATTGTGATAATAAATACCAGATTTGTGTGAAGGTATAAATGCAATTTTATATATCACACAATTCATAATTCACAATTCATATTGAAAAGAAAAATAAATATGCAACAAAAACAATTGTACTGTCAAAAAGGTAATGAAATTGTGTTATGAGCATATGTGGAATTTTTTTACCAATAACTTTGTTAGAAACAGCTGATTTTACCAAACATTTTTTTAAAAAATAATTATTGCAATTAGTTAAGTCAAACAGCTAATGTAATCAGTTAATAGTTAATAACTAATGCAATCAGCTAACAACTAACCACCGATGGCCAAAAAAGGCTCTAATCATAAAAAAGTTGTCACATGCAACTTTTCAGCTACTTAAAAAATGAACTATAAGATAGCTACAAAACTCCCATAACAGCAAGGCAATTGCTATATGGATTATCCATTTAAGTCTTTTCTTGATGACTGTCAGCTGCAACTTTGACTCTGTTTATCACTTGATTTTTTTTCACGGTCGCTGCTTTTTCCTTTGATCATAAGGTGAGCCGAGGGCGAAGTATTGGGGACATCCCTATTTCATAGGGTTCAAGCTTCTTATTACCATTAAGCAGTGTTCTCTAGTAAAGATTGCCATAGCTGGGATTGATCATAAAAAGCTAGTAGAATGCTAGCTAAATTTAACATCCGGAATTCCCTACTGTGAATATCTCTTACCTAAGACTGCACGACATGTATGTCACGCAGCAAGCATGTTGTATTTTTTATTGATATATGCTTCTTGTGATTGTGATTGTGATTGCATCTTTTGCAAATTTTCCATGAAAATTAACATGTAAATCTCCTGAAATTGTCAGGTGAAAGGACCTGAAGGTGATCAGATTCATGATGCTTATAACAAGATCAGTGAGAAGTTTGAGTTTGTTGCTCATAAAAAAGGACCCTATCGCTTTTGCTTCACGAATAAGTCTCCCTATCATGAAACCATAGATTTTGATGTACAGGTTGGGCATTTCACATACTATGAGCAGCATGCAAAAGATGGTAAGATCACACTTTTCTTTGTTACCCTTTTGGCTCAAGACGAGCTTTTGAGCATGTTGATTTGATTCTGAGATATATGATCTTAAGCTTTTCGTTTGTGTTCCCAGAGCATGTCAAACCCTTGATCGAGCAGATTGAAAAGCTGGCTGAAGCTCTTTATAACATTCAATTTGAACAGCACTGGCTCGAGGCACAGACTGATCGACAGGCTATAGGTAAAACCTTGACATTAAGTTGATTTCTGCCATGAGTAGGTAAGTTCTTGAACATTAAATCACTGGGTAGTAGTCGGTAGACTTAGCGAAAGGACTATCTGGGTCTTGTTAGTTTCAAGTTGCCTCAAAATAGGATGATGGAATCGGGTCTGCTTTGGCGTCTTTTATAGTTCAGGACATATTTGGGTTTCTTGCATCTGTTCAATAGGCTTGTCAGAAATTGCAGCTAGGATTGAGATAAAAAAAAAATAATATCTGGGTTCTTTTTCTAACACGATGCTATTCTGAAAGCGCATCTAACCGAGTGAATGCCTCAAAGTAATCCTAGGTAGGGTCATGGATTCAAAATGTGGCCGAAACGGCCGCACTGGAAAACTTTTTTTGGAGTTTGGCGAACTGCGATTTCATGTTGCGATAGCCGTGATATGGAATGCGATTGCCGTATTAGAGTGATTTTGCCGTACTACAACCAAAACCGAAATCGCGACCGAAACCGCATATTAAATCCTTGAGAGTGTAACATTCTACACTTGGTCTTCGTGCCATCTCTTTTTGAGAACTCTTTGCTAAAAGTCAGACTAGCATAGTTGGAACCATGCAGACAACATTGTAACATGCTAGTATTTTGGTAATTTGTTAATTAATGTGCTAGGATTTGTTTGGCTGAAATTTGCGCAAACACGTGCGGTATTTTTGGTAGTTTTGGGAGTTCAAAAGACCTACGACTACGCCACCCACGCCACCCCTTCACCCCCCCCCCCAAAAAAAAAAAAAAAAAAAAAAAAAAAAAAACCATTTTCTCCAAGTAAAGCTCTACTAGCAGCAATTATTTCTACTGTACATTTCATTGCATTCTACTGGACAGCATTACTGCAATGATTGTGAACACTAAATCTGCATGGCAATGCAGTGAATGAAGCGATGAGCCGAAGGGCAATTCAGAAAGCACTATTCGAATCAGCTGCACTCGTCGGAGCTAGTGTGCTGCAAGTTTATCTTTTGCGGCGGCTGTTTGAACGGAAGCTTGGGACCTCTAGAGTGTAAAGCTCCATCACACAAGTAACTTCTTGGTGAAACTTGCGAACATTGAGAATTAGTTGAACTGTTTTTTAGTTATAAGCTCTTTTTAGTCCATTTTTAACTGTTATACTCGAGAAAAAGCTTTGTAATGTACTGTGTACCTTACATGTCTCCCATGAGAAGATCAATACATTTCTGTATATGTTTACTTCTTGAGTCGTACATTTTTCTTTCCTTTCCGCATGTGGTTTTGGCCAGTACAAGTCACAAGCATTTATTAAGAACACATTTATCTCAGATGTTACAATCATCCTACATTTAGAGTATACGTAGGCTTTGGATCGGGGTTGTTGCGGGCTTGTCCCGTTTTTCACCTCCCTTGTGTGTAGGGTTGTTAAATAGGTTAGATCAAGTTAAGTTCGTGTTCATGTTGAACTTGAAAAGATTGAAAAATTTTTAACCTGAACTTATTTGTTAAACGGGTTCAAAATCTTGACCTATATCGGCTTATTTTTTAAATGGATCAAATTAAATTTATCAAGTAACTTGTTTAATATAAACATATCAAGTTCAGATTATCTGATTATCTGATTACCTGTTTACCCCCTTAGCATTTTGATTAGAATATGATATCGAGCACTATAAATCAATCTTTTGAGTTCAATATAATATTATAATGCAACTATTATCCATGATCCACAAGAACCATAATCCCAAAACAAAGATATACTTAATTAGACCCTACGTTTTCCCAATTCTTCAAAAAAAGAGGGTAATTGGGTAAACGGGTCAACTCATTTAACCATTTTAATTAAATAGGTTAAATATTTTTTTTAAGTGTCAAAATTTTCAACTTGAACCTAACCCAATTACTTAAACGACTTAAACGTGTAAACCAATTTTATTAAACGGGTTGAAAATCTTTACCCAATTCTACTTAATTTTGTGTTTGGTTCGGATCGATAATCGTATCGGATTAACTTTTGACAATCCTAAATTTGTGTCTACTCAACCTATTGGGCATTTCTGAATATAAACTCTATGGGTCCAATGTTTACAATTAAAAAAAAAAAAAAAATAGCAGTGGCAAAGCCAGTAAGACAACTTGGCATAAAAAAAATTTAGCACGAAATGACATAATCCAAAAAACTTGGTCCACATCAAACAAGCCGAGTTTAGTTGATGTGTTCTTAAATTTGAAATTCAATTTAACTCGACTCTCAATCGACCCTTTTAACCCATAAAACGCCTAAACTAATCTAATTGTATGTTCTTTTTTCAGATCACACGTCGATCTGCAAAACAAATTGGTTGACAACTTCAATGGGGAGTAGTTTGATGCACAATCATATAAAGACCATGTTAGTTACATGAAGTGGATCAAGTGTTATACTATAACTAGTACGTAATAGTTACTTCAGTTGTGGATAGAGAATTTCTCCTAACTAGAATGTTGCATGGTGTTTTTACAATTATTATTATTATTATTATTATTATTATTATTATTATTATTATTATTACATGATAGATGTCATAATTTCTCTCTGTATGGACGCGAAACAAAAAGTGATGAAATGGATGATATATAACAATTATATTGTCCTCAGATGGACCAAAAGAACATGTGATCCAATGATCCACCCCTAACGGTTGGGCAATGTCTCAAATTGCACAGAGAAAACCCACATTCAGACTTGATGAATACTTCCTTCCAAGTAGTTCAAGATGATCATTCAGTTTTTATTGCTCCCAATGACGAGACATTTAATAAGCCAACTATTTTGCAAAGTATTGTGGATGGCTTGGATAATGATGGTCCCCAAGATATTAGATATTGTAGATTGTATCCCCCTATTGATGCGAAATGACTTGTTCTAATACCAACTTGATGAGGAATAGAATCCTCAAGCTCCCAAGATCAAAACAATAACAAGAAAAATAATCACATCAAAGGATGCTTATTTTTGATTCAATCTCAAACAATGGATAAGATTGAGAAAGAAGGCCATAAAAGCTTTAAGGATATCAACTAAATATTTACAACACCACCCCCCCCCCCAAAAAAAAAAATGACAATCCAACAAGGTTACAACTCGAAGCAAATATCATCCATCAAGCAAGAGAGACGTGTTTCTTGTTTTTTTTTTTTTTTGTGAATTTCGTTTGAGTAAGCTACTGACAACAATAGTCGAGATATATCTAGGCTAAGGTTAAATCACTATCTAGATTAAATTCAACTCGCCAAATTCCTCTCCTAAAGGTTCTCAGCCACGAAAGAAGAATTCTAAAGGGAAGACTTTACTCACCGATCTTAATGAAAGAGATAAAGATATAGAGATTTTAGCGAGAGAAAATGGTCATATGCCTTTCCATTCATCATTCAAATCAAGACTAGTTTAGATGGAAGTAATAGGGTCTATAAATAACTAAATGGGAAGGATTGGTTATTATAATAGTGGGCAAAGTATACCAATAAGGGATTACAAATTATCTTAGAGAAAATAAATCAAATTACTAAGATAAGTACAATTAAAGTGAGCTGTATTTTCCAGATTTCATCTTTTATCTTCTAGAGAGCTTTTAGAAGGCTCTACTTCACCAATAGAGGTGCGGCCACTTGGAGTATCTTCTTTGGTAATGTATAATCACCTCATGATAACTAATTTCAAATATAGTAGCTATATCCTCCTAAATTAAGGAGAAATTTCATATTGTTGCAAAATTGAAATTTTGTGCACACTTCACATATTTGGGTGATTTCGCCTAATCTTAAAAACTAATGCCAAATTTTAACATATGGGGCAAACTAGACATCTTAGAGAATCATAAAAACTTGGGCTTGCTTCACTTGGGCTTTATTTGGTAGGATTTAAACGTGACCCAATTTCAGCAAATTTACCGGGTAAAAACCAACACTGCTGTAATGGAGTTCTCACCACTTTGGGGAATGCACACTCAAATATCTACTAAAAATATTTACATTACCCAACTCTATTATCTTTCGAACAAGTCATTGAAAGTTAATATTCGAGCCCATTTGCTAGGTGAAACACCATAAAAAAGTGGACTCAGTATGTATCAACCTCCCCCATTTGAGAAGGATTTGTCCTCTAATCCTTGGGTTTGAAATTCATTGACGCCAACCTTGCACGCCTTTTATGAGTTTTGGGTTTGAAATCGCCCAAGGTACTATGGACTCTTATCTTCTCGAATATGTAGGAGTTGTTGCAGATCATTGGGAGTACATTAAAACAATGAATAACTCTTCTAGGCCTTATGAACTCATTGAGGATCTCAACATACTCATCACAAGATAATTCAAACTCATCATACTCACAAGAGGTGTCACTTATGGCTTGATCATCCTTATAAGGGCCTTCTCTTAACACTATTTTGATGGGCAATGGGACCTTAGAGACGGGTTCTTTTGGGATTTTATCCTCAAGCGCTTAGCGAGCTATAAGCGGGTAAAGGTTTCACTCCTTCACTTGTGTTTGGCTTCACCATTAGTAAGGCAACTCGAGGCTTGCTCTTACTAGTGGCACACTGTTCCCATGTTTCACTTTTGTGAGGGCTTTTCTCACTTTTCTTCCTTGGTTTAACATTGTGAGGTTCGGGTGGAGGTAAAGCAGCCAATGTGAAGCTTTTGCCATTGTGCTTCAGTTAATAAGTATTAGAATGCCCATCATAAGTCACTTGATTACCATACAACCAAGGCCTATCAAGTAACAAGTGACATGCATCCATATGGAGGACATCACATAATACTTCACCATAATAAGGACCAATTGAGAATAAAATAAGAACCTGTCTTGAAGTGGTTGCCTCATCGTTTGGTCCTAACCACTGAAGAGAGTATGGCGTAGGATGTTCCTAAATAGGGACTTGTAGCTTAGCAATAAGTGTCTTATAGGCCACATTGGTGCAACTACCACCATCTATAATTAAGCCATAAACCTCACCTCTAATGGTGCACCTTGAGTTAAAGATTTGTTCCCTTTGACTGTCGTCATAAGGACCCTTATGACATGGAGGTGACCTTTTGATCAACAATAATTCTCCAACATTAGGGTCACCAAGGTAGAGCCATCATTTTCATCATCTTCTTCACTTGATTCTTCCTTAATGGATCAAATCCCTTTTGCCTTCTTAATGGTAAGAGTATTTCTATTGGAACAATAGGCTTGAAAATGCCTAAAACTATGACATTTAAAAACATTTCTTCCCTTCCAACCTTTTAAGTGGCTCACTAGCAATTCCCTTAACCTTGTTAACAGATTTGACTTGTGCGAATGGGGTTTCAACTTCAATGTGAGTGGAAGGGCTTTTAGTAAGAGAGGTGTAAAAGGACTTTCCACCTCTTATTTGCTTCTCAACTTTGATTGTTAGGTGGCATACATTATCAGAAGATAAGTAAGGCTGTAAATCCACCTTGTAGCAATGCTAGGAGATAATTTCTTAGTGAACCTAGCAATCTCGAGTTTGGGTTCTTCGTCTAAGCCAGCCCTCATTTTGAGTTGTTCAAACTCCCTAATACTATTCTACCTTTAGATTCTCTTGGTTGAGAGAGATGATCTTAAGGTAAAGTTCCTATTTGTAAGAAGGGGGTATGATTCTCTTATCCATATATTTTTTGAGCTTGGACCAAGTTTTGATTTTGGATTTAGTTCTCTAGCCCCTCTTTTTAAAGTGTTCATACCATAATGAAGCATACCCCTTCAATCTAAGAATGACCAACTTGAAGCCCTTTTCATCATCATAATCTTTAAGTTTAAAGGTCATTTCAAGGGCTTGAACTTAATCAAGATAATTCTCCGGATTAAGATTGCCATAAAACTCCAACGCCTCAGCTTTGAAGGTCATCCCTTGGATGCCTTCTTGTTCTTAGTCTTCCTTCCTTATCATTAAAGTTTTCATAAAGGAAGAGCATTTGATGCCAATAGGGCGAGCATCGTAGCCTCATTGATAAGGGTTTCGTGGTGTGGATTCCCTTACTTGTGCAACCTCTTGAGTGAGCTTTTTCAGTTGCTCTTAAAGATCTACAAGGACCCTACCTGTCTCATGGTCTTGCTCACGAGAAATGTTCGAGGAGTAAGAAGGATCTCCCTTACCGGGTATAGTTGATAGAAAGGTGAAAAGAGGTAAAAGGAGGAAAACAAGGGAAGTATGGGGGGACTGAAGGTGCACAAGGAAGAAAACAGTGAAAATAAGGGGGCACGATTGTGCTCAGTGGCACAGGGCTAGATCTTTAGAACATTAAATAAGAGTGCAGGAAAGGGGCACGGTCATGCTAGGCAGCACGGAATGGCCATGCCAAATCTCTGCCTAGGGTATTTGACTTTTTTTTTTGTTTGTGTGGAAGACTTTTATGGAGTTTTAGAGATGTGTTTAGGTTAGGGATTGTGTTTGGGCTATATTTAGGGTTCTTTATGGACTAGATAAGAGATTTAGAGAAGGAGAACTAATGACAAAAATAGTATAGCAAGGAGGAAACCTTAAGCAATTCTAACACAAGGATTGATGGTATAGATTCTTACTAAAAGAAAAGATCTTTTTGTTTTGATATCAATTTAATGCGAAATGACTTGCTCTAATATCAATTTGATGAGGAATGGAATCCTCAAGATCCCAAGATTTAAAAAATAACAAGAAAAATAATCACACCAAAGGATACTTCTTTTGGATTCAACCTTAAACAATCAATAGGTGCCCTTGATTGAGAAATAAGGCCATAAAAGCTTGAAGAATATCAACCAAATGCTCACAAATCCCAAAAAAAAAAAAAAACAACAATGACAATCCAACAAGATCACGATCTGAAGCAAAGATCGTCCATCAAGTAGGAGAGATTCTTTTATTGGATTTTATTTGAATAATCTAGTAACAACAATAATCAAGAGACATATGTAGGCTAAGGTTAGATCACCACCTATATTAAATTCAACCCATCAAATTCCCCTCTTAAAGGCTCTTAGCCACCAAAGAAGAATTCTAAAGGGAAAACTCTACTCACCACTCTTAATGAAAGATATAAAGATACAGAGATTTTAGTGAGAGAAAATGGCCATATGCCTTTCTATTCATCATTCAACTTAGGATTGGTTTAGATGGAGATAATAGGGTCTATAAATACCTAAAATGGGAAGGATTACATGTTATAAGTGGGGCAAGTGTATGAATAGGGGATTACAAATTATCTTAAAGAAAATAAATTATATTACTAAGATAATTACAACCAAGGTGAGTTGTATTTTCTATGATTCATCCTCAATCGTCTACAAAGCTTTTAAAAGTCTCTACTCCACCAATAGAGGTGCTTCCACTTGGATGTCTTTCTTTGTAAGTGTTTAATCACCCCATGCTAACTAATTTCAAAGATGACAGTTGTAACCTTCTCAATTAAGGCAAAATTCCAGATTGCTACAAAACTTGAATTTTGTGCACACTCCATATGTTTGGGCCATTTATCCTAATATTAGAAACCAAATGCCAAATTTTACTATATGGGGCTAAAATAGACGTCTTATGGAATCATAAAAACTAGGGCTTGCCTCATTTGGGCTTCGTTTGGTGGGATTTAAACATAACCCAAATTCAACAAGTTTACCAGGTAAAACCAGCACCACTATAATGGAGTTTTCACCACTTTTAGGGAATCCAAATGCAAACATTTTCTGAAAACATTTACATAAGCTAATAATAAACTCTATTAACTTTCCAGCAAGTGATAGAACGTTAGTTTTTGAGCCTATTTGCTTGGTGAAACAGTATGAAAAGTTGGGCTTTATTTGCTGGAATTTGGTAACAAGTGACTTCTTCATGCCTTGGTGCAACGTCAAGCGGACTCAATATGCATCACCTCTTGATTTTATTCTAAATCATCAATATCAAGCTAGGAATAGTATCTCTCTGTTTGTCTAGAATGTATATGAAGTTAGGAGTACTGATTTCCTTGTTACATAAAAGAAATCGCTAGGAGCTCTAAGAGCATGGCACTTGTTGAAACCAAAGTCAGTGGATTAATGGTCGATACTGCTTGTCAAAAAATCGACCATGATGGCCTGCATAGAGTTAAGACTCAAGGCATCAAAGGAGGGATATGGATTATTTTAGAGAGAATACATTCTTGACCTCCATCTAATTGATTCATCAAAGCAGTATGTCGCTCCTGAAGTGTAACAAAAGGACATCACTAATTGGCTATTCTTTGAAGTATATGCCTTGCCTTAAGAATCTACTCGATGTAAGATATTGGATTTTGCGCCCAAAATAATACTCGCCATGGCTTCTTATACGAAACTTTAATAAGACTCATAGCATGTATGAGCTTTAAAATTGTATAGATGATTTGATCCAAAGATATGATCATTTTCACCCTTAGATTGAGAACAACAAATCACTTGACTTTGGTTTTTCAAGACCACAATTCACGTAGAGCCTCATTGATTGCTACCGCAAGCGCATGGTTGTTGTAGTATAGTTTTAATATCGATCCCATAGAGACCAAGTGTAATATATCGAGTTTTAACATATTATAAAAGGCTAAGAGACCAAAATTTCAATCAGTTATCTCAACTATCACTATTTAATTATTGGAAATTCAATCGGATTAAAAACACCTAGGGAATTATTTCGTCTAGTAAAAGAGTTGGATTGTTGGATTTAAATATGCACTTTATCTAGATTGGATGATTCAAAGGAGTGTAATCGAACTAAGAATTCAATCTTTTCTTTTGAACTAAATTGCCTAAACTAACCCAATTAACATTCTTTCAAATATCTTTGGTTTAGTCTTTGTTATGGATTCTTGATTGCTAGAATTTTTCTTTCAATAAACAATTCTCTTTCAAGTAGTCATTAAATTAAGTTCTAATTGTTGTTCTAATAGTGAGTTTCTCATTTCAGCACTTCACTTAACTATCTAGTATATGCAAGCAAATCTGGCCAAAACTTGCTCACAATAGTCCATCCACAAGATAGAATTCAACCAAACCAATTTTGATAAAGCGCAAATATTGAAAATTGGAGATCTAAAATCAATACTTTGGCTAAAAAGTCTCTAGATTAAGGAAAAACTACTCACACATGATTAAAATAATCAACATCTAAACAAGAAAAATCTAGCAACTATGGTGGACTTCAATGGCTTACCAAACTCTAAGCCTCCAAGTGCCAATCTTCCACTCCAATTCCCTCCTTTACTATAAAGAAAACTTGAAAAACCCTAGAACTAATGATAAAAGGGAGTGTTAGATGCTTTGGCTTTCTATGCTCTCTCTGCCTTGTAGCTGAAATAAGCCCTATTTAAGCATAAACTTAGCCGTTCTTAGCCACAAGATGAAGGAAGCCGAAGATGCAAATAGTTTCAAGCTCACCACGGACCATACCCTTCACCGTGGAGGGTCCGTGGTTGCCTCTATCCCATCATTCTCTGGTTCTTCTTTCTTCTCCAAAGTCATGGTGATTTAGGGGCATCCATGAGGAGTCAAAACACGCTCAAGTGGGGTCAAAGTAAGGGCAAAAAGGTCCAAAAACCTGCAAAATACAGAAAAAAAACCATACCCAAGCATAAAGTAGGAAAAAGAGTATAGATTATAATATAAAGTTCATAATTCTCCCTAAAAATATAGCAAAATGACCCTAAAATAAAGTGCATTCTAAGCATATATCACTAATAAAAAACCACTTACATCACTGCCCACTCTTAATCATGCACTATGGCTTTAAAGCATCCATGAACTCTAGAAATAATTCTATTTTCAAGCTGTATGACTTGCTCATGAAAAATTCAATCAGGTTCTCTAGGAAAACTAGAAAGGAAATATCCTAATCTACCCTATGCTTTCAAAACTAGCTACAAAACTCGAAGAATGGAACAAAAGTGTGCTAGGGAATTTGTTTAAATGCAAGAGAGAAATCTTGGCATGACTCGAGGGCACTCAAAAGAAGTTAGGTCAAATTAAAACCTTTTGGTTTCAAGATTCTTGAACCCAAGCCATTCATGATGGTGAATAATACACAAGGTTTAACTACCTTAATACCATTGTCCGACCATGCAAATGAATTGAAAACCAATAAAATCAAGGGGGGAAATGGCTATAGGACGAAAGTACTTTGAAAACCATGGTCAGGAAATATTCTCTTTAGCTATAAACTGATGACAATAGAATTAATTGCCTTATGTGCTACCACGCATTCCTTAAGATTTATGAAGAGGGAAAACAATTGCTTGAAAGGCCATATCCAGTACATGAGAGAAAAAGGGCCTTTTTTATATGGACTCGTTTTATGGTGTTGGTTCTAAGAAGATAAGGGTTTTGATAATTTCAAAACAATTGAGGGTGTTGATGTTCACATACATTATGAGTGATGATATATAATGCAGTGTGTTGTGCTTCAATCCAACTGTGCTTGAGTTGACTGATAGCATGATATGATTGACTAAGCTTAGGTTTTAGACTCTGTCAAAAGCACCTTATGAGTTTAGAGTTGTACTCTGAATGACTTGACCCTGACATCTAACAGAGCCCTTGACACTAACAGATATCATATGTTCATATGTGATTACTTCATTGAGTAAATGACGATTAAACTAGTTAGGTGTCAATCTCATGTATAGCATTATTTCTTTCTATAGGCATGCAGTTGATTCGTGAGCTTATCAAGACTTTAACATATGAGTTATTGAATTTATTAATGTAATTGATTTCCTTGTGATTCAAAGATTTATTATGATTTACTCACATCACTCTTGAGTTAGAAAAGAGAAAAGAAAGTGGCTATTTAGAAATTGTCATACAAAGAAGCTATCAAGATCATAGTTGTTAATGAGATGAATAGCCGCCATTTGGTAGACTCAATTAAAGATCATATGGGAAGTAAGACAAGATTCAAAAGCAAAATATATGGGTAGCAAGAGGCGATCAAGCATATGAAATAATAGAATCAGGGACATAGTCAAAGACCTTGGCGAGGATTCTGCATGTGATGTTTAACATCGAGTCTCATGGCTTTGCCTAACCCTATGACCAAACGATATCTCTTCAATGTTCACGTTCTAATATTGAAGGCAATTGCATGAAGAAGATCATGGTGCGTCCAAGAATCAATATTGATAAGGATTATGGTCATGCTTAGGATACAAATAATCTTTAAGGTGAATACATGCACACATCCATGTGGAGAAGTCAAAAGAAAAAGTGACGAAACAAGTTCTCTTTGAATAGAGATATCAGAGTGATATTCAACATTGAAGGCATCAAAGTGAAAATCATCAGAGATAAAACCAGCAAGAACTGCATCAAAATTGGAAGATGTCAAAGTCAGGTCAGAGTTAGAAATTATTGGACTGAAAAAATGTCAAAGATCCTAAAGTCATCAAAGTAGGAATTGTCAGAGTCCATATATTCAATGATGATCTGGAGAAAGCTCATTTGAATATTTTCTTACTATGTGATGCATGAAACAAATTAAGAAAAAACAAGATTATCAAGCCAATGATTGTTAGGCAAAAGAAATTTGAATTTAAAAAGAAACAGATGTTGTAAAGCAGCCATGAGGCATGGTAAGTTATCACTTTGAGCTGCCATTATCACTGCCATGCAGCCCCATATTTACTCTAGAGCCTATTTGTTATGAGCATATTTGAGCTGCCACCTACTCCAACCTACTCCAATATGCTCCAACCTACTCAAGCCAGCTAATTAATAGTCAAACCTACTCCAACCTGCTCCAACGCGCTCAAAATGCTAATTGCTAGTTAAACCAGCTCGAACCCACTCATAAACCTACTTCCAAACTACTCAAACTTGCTTTCTATTAGTCAAACCTACTCTAACCTATTCAAACTTGCTTTTGCTAGTCAAACTTGCTCACACCTGCTCAAATATGCTACTTGTTTATCCAATATGCTCACAGGAATAGGCCCGTAAGAAAGACTCTCAATAACCAAGGGCATGTTCATTTTTAACATTTTGGAGCATTAATTAGTGGGTTAAAATAGATTGGAGCATATTGTAGTAGATAGGAGCAGATTGGAGAAGATTGATAGATTTTTGAGAGAAGGAATGAGTTGGTTAAAGCTGGCAAGAGTGGGCTAGGAGGTTATAGTAGGCTGAAGCATGTTGACTAGATTAATGCAGATGGAAGGTTCAATATGCTGAAAATGAGTAGACCCTAACTACAATAAGGCAATTGAATGGGCAATTCTATATCTAGAAAGAAGTTAAAATATGATTTAAAATATAGCCAACCAGAAGAGGAAAAAGTAAATGTCAAAAGATTATTTTAGACGCACTGTTAAGGGCCCTATAAGCAAGGGTCAAAAACCAAAGTAACTTTTGTTGGCTAATATCCTTCACTAATAGTCATTTGGAACTGAAGTGCCTATAAATACAGGACTAAGTTAGAATATATTGGAACACCCCATGCTATTTACCCTTAATCTCTGGGGTGTTGTTCTCATTTTTCAAGAGTTGATTTCACTCATATCATTATCATACTCTTATAATAATTGAGAGGCAAGAGAGTTAAGGGATCTCTCTTATGATCATAAGTACAAAACAACTAATTACCAACATTGAAGCGGATGTACTCAGGGTTTGAGATGTCCCAGAGTAAGTGAGCTCTTTAGATAAAGGTTTAATACAGCTAGCAAGTGCTCATATCAAGTTTGTGAGGAAGCTTAGAAAAATCCTACCATGGAGCCATAAAACCAGGGAAGGTTCTTGTTAGCGGTGTCCTCCTGAGAGTTAGAGAACTCTCGGAGAGCATCTTGTCGTGTGCTCTGAGATAACCCTGATTATATGTAAGGGGTAGGTTTGCTCTTCCCAAGTAAGCTATTGTAGAGTACTCAAGAAAAACTCTCTAGGCAACAAATAGCAAAGAGGCTCTCAGGTCGAGCACTGTCCTGTTGAGAGTTGGGTAGCTCTAGATGTTGAACCTTGTCAGAGCGTCTTGAGAAAACTCTAATTGTAGACAAGGAGTCGAAGGACTCTTATTAGCCTATCTTGAGGAAGGCAATGAATTATTGAAATCCTGACGGAGGACCATACGTGGGGATGTAGGCCAAAGTCTAAGTTGCCAGAACCTCATGGAAAAAAAAAATATGTTGTCTTGTTTCTCTTTTATTCTTTGCCCTATTCATAATCTATGAGCAAATTTATTTGTTGCATCCTTAGAGTCTCTTGTATACAATCCAAAAGCTTTGCTCGTAGCCCTATCCACCCTCATCTAGGCTAACATATCTATATAGTTGGACTAACACCCAAACTGAACAGTTTTTAGGCTTTATTTTTTGACGTCATTTGGAGTTAACTACGGAATTGGTCGCACAAATGGCATTGAACATCTTGAAAAGTTAGTATATTGATCCTCGGGGGTACAATCCCCATAAATGGTTAGGACTCATTGCTAGGTGCTTCTTTTGTATTTTTTTTTGGAAATCATATTAATTTAATTTTTCTGTTTTTATTGCATGTTAGAGCAGTACTGGGCCATGGATTCATGGAGAGTGGGTTTGGCTTGGCTAGAAAACCTGACGGGGTTCCTTAGGCCCATTCTTCCTAGACTGAACCCTAGCAGTTTCTTCTGCCTGGCCCAAAATCAGGATGCCAGCTTGATCCAGGAACCCGGGGGGATTCTTGGGTTTGGTCAATATCTTGATTCGGGCACAGATAATTTCTTTTGCCTAGATCCCAGCCAGTTTTTCCAGTAGCCAAGCAATCCATGAACAGATGCCAAATTAGAGGAAAAAACAAAAGATTAATCTTTAGCTAAACAGAGTTGCTAGTTAGTTTTTTTTTAGGAAAACTTATAAACCATGACACCTTTCAAAGTAGATCATACCAAGAGGGACCCCCAAGGGAATTGTGATACTACTTCAAAAGGGTTTTGGAACTACCCCGAATAATTCCTGATATAGGGACCATATTGACTCCTTGGTATGGAACTGAGGATCTAAATCCAAGGCGATGGTACGATGATAGGATGGAGTGCATCCTGTTGTCACCCATCATTGCTAACGATCTCTACTAATCAATATAGAAAATTAGAACTTTAATTATATTAATCACACATTCATGCAAAGCATTAGAATAATTCACATAATCACGGTATAATATCATTCAAAGTAAGTAATGTCAAAATATTCACATAATCATCTTCTCGTATCGCTGGAGCAATGAACCTTTATGTGGGTCAGACTTAATTATCTTCTTGTATCGCTAGAACAGAGGACCTTCATGCGTGCCAGACTTAATTATGTTACTGTATTGCTGGAGCAGTGGCCTTCATGCGGGTCAGATTTAATTATCTTCCTGTATCACTGGAGCAGTAGACCTCCATGCAGGTCAAGCTTAATTATCTTCTTGTACCGCTAGAGCAATGAACATTCATGCAGGTCAGGTTTAGCCATCTTCCTATATCGTTGGAGCAGTGGACCTTCATGTAGATCAGGCTTGATTATCCTCCTGTATCACTGGAGCAGCGAACCTTCATGCAAGTTAGGCTTAATTATCTTTCTATGTCCTTGGAGCGGTGGACCTTCATGCGCGTTACACTTAATTATCTTCCTATTTCACTAGAGTAGCGGACCTTCATGCTGGTAAGGCTTAATTATCCTCATATATCACTAGAGCTGCAGACCTTCATGTGGGTTACGCTTAATTATCAGTAGCAAGCCTTTATGCTGGTTAAGCTTAATCATCCTTTTATGTCGCTAGAGCAGTAGACCTTCATGCAGGTTACGCTTAATTGTCTTCCTATGTCGCTGGAGCAGCGGACCTTAATCATCTTTCTGTTTCACTTAATCATCTTTCTGTTTCGCTAGAGCAGTGAACCTTTATGCAGGTCAGGCTTAATTATCTTCCTGTATCACTGGAGCAACGAACCTTCATGTGGGTTAAGCTTATCTATCTTCCTATATCATTGGAGCAGCGAACCTTCATGCAAGTCAGGCTTAATTTCCTGTTTCACTGGAGCAGCGGACCTTTATGCGGGTCAGGCTTAATCATCTTCCTATGCCACTGAAGCAGCGGACCCTTATATGGGTCAGGCTTAATTATATTCTTGTCTCGCTGGAGCAGTGAGCCTTCATGCGGGTTAGGCTTAATCATCTTCTTGTTTTGCTGGAGCAGCGAATCTTTATGTAGGTTTAGCTTAATTATCTTCCTGTGTCGCTGGAACAGCTTAGGCTTAATCTTTTTCCCATTTTGCTGGATCAGTGAACCTTCATACGGGTCATACATCTGGTGATTTTTCTTATCTTCTCCGTATCACAGGAGTAGAGGATCTTTCTACTGATCAAGCTAATTTCATTGACAAAATGTGCAAATTATTGACTTTGGTGAATATCTTCATAAGTATTTTATGCTTTGCATACCAATCAACGTAGATTGTGTATCGACTAGTTCTATTCTTCTATGAATACTTCTATAAATATTCATCTTTTCTTCTTAAAATGGGATGCTTTGCTTTGGATACTCATGTATGTGGAATACCCCTTGGATGCATTTGGTCTTGCTTCCTCCTCTTTTGCGATTTTTAAGAGAAATACTAGCATATGGGAGTGGGGAACCCAGTCGGGTCCTCCCTTGACTACTTTCTTTGCTTTTGCTTTCTTCTTTTGTTTGCATGCTTGTGTTCTTTTGATGATTGTAGTTTCCACTACACATAGAGATTCCGATCAGGTCCCCATGGCTTGTCTTCTTTGCTTGTTTTTTCTTGTTTTTACCGAGTGCTTGGCTCTTTGTAGAGGGAATATGCCCATGTGAGTGGTGGGCAAGCATGAAGATCTGTGGGCAAATCCCTGAGAACTTGGTGGCATATAAGCCTGAAGACCTATGGTTAAATCCCTGTGAACTTGTTGCACTTGAGCCTAAATATTGCTCCTCTTAAATTTGAGTACCTGATAGGATTGGTGTATTAGGTGATGATGCTTGTGTAAAGCCTGCTTTGAGGTTGGAGCCCCTACATTGAATAAGCCTAATTAAGGCAAGGGTTAAACTATAAATATCTTCTATAATAGTTATAGATGTTGTCCTAAGAACCTTTGATTTAGATTCTTGGCTAACCAAGATTATGTGTCCTTCCTGTAGGGTCATTGAGCAGGCTGATTGCACTATTCTTCAATCCAGGGTTCCGAAGTGATCAAGGGGATGACGGTCTAATAAATAGGCTAAAGATCTATGTATTGATGTATGTCCCCTTCCTGGCCTAAGTGCAACAATGCAAGCATAATGACAATGCAAACATGATTGTGTTGACAGTTGATAAATCCTTAAAGTGCACTCTATTTTGAGGTCATTTTGTGAAATTTTTAGGGAGAATTATGTGTTTTATGCTATATCATCACTTCTTTTTTGGTTTTACGCTTGAGTATGATTCTTTTTAATGTTTTGCAGGCTTTGGGGTCATTTTATCCCAAAATTGACCATAATTGAGTGTGTCTTGACTCTCCACAGACACCCCCAAGTCACTCCGCTCATGGAAGGAAGAAAGAACATAAGATTAGTGAGACAGAGCTCACTAGGGACTGTCTGTGGTAAAGGCCATGGTCCGTGGTGAGGTCATAACTGCAAGCGTGTTCGTTTTCCTTCATTGTGTAGCTGACGTTAATCATGTTCTTCTTTAAATAGAGCCATTTTCATATCAGAGAAGACACACACAGTAAAAAAAAGAATTCCTTCTCTCTAGTTTTTCCATTCTTTTTCATTTTTCTAAGTTTAGTTTAGATTTTTAACAATTTTGAGTGTGAGTGTTGAAGAAGTGCTTGTTGTTTTGAAGCCCTTGCAAAGTTAGGAAACCCTTGAAGGATCTCCAATTGAACTAAGTTTTCTTCTCTCAAACTCTCTTTAGTTTTGTTAATTTAAACATGTGTGAGTAGTTTTCTAACTCTAGGGATTGTTAACCAAGTATTGATGCTGGAATCTTTCATCTTTATTTAGTTGTGCTTATTTTTGATTAAGATTGGTTGAATTCTATCTTGTGTGTGAAATTGTTGTGATTGAATTTTGGCCAAATTCATTTGCTAATTCTAAATAGTTAAGTGAAGGACTGAAATGTGAAACTTGTTATTTGATTGGCAAAATAGCATTTGACTTAGCAATACTTGAAAGAGATTCACTTGTTAAGAGGACTCTTGAGCAATCAAAAATCTATAACTTAGACTAAACAAGGACATGTGAAACAATGATTTGTTAGTCTAAGCAATTCAGTTTATTTTCAAAGAAAAATTGAATTCTAAATGTGATTGCACCCTTTTCAATCTCCCATTACAGATTAAGTACATGATATATTTTATTGATCCACATCTTTAAAAGGTGAAACAAATTCCTTGATGTTTTTAATTGATTGAATTTTTCAATTAGGTTATAGTGTCGTTCAAACTCTCGATTGAAATTGCTTGCTTAGCAGTTTTATAGGACAAAACTCAATATATTACAATTGGTCTTCGTGGAAACGATATCTTTACTAAACTATAATACCCGTAGCTTGCGGGCTTAAGTCAAGTTTTTGGCGCCATTACCTGGGGCCAAATTTGTGAATATTGAGTTAGCCCTTAGAAAATTGACTAAGCATTTTATCATTGTTTTCTCTTTCTTTGTATTTTTTATTTGCATTTGGTAATTTTGTTGCTATTTTGTAGATTTCTCCTTTATATGCGAAGTCCCTTTTCACTTAAATTCGATCCAGAAATCAAAAGGACTTTTCACTCTAGGAGAAAGAAATTAAGGGTAGAAGAGCAAATACTCAAGGCTCAAGCAGTTTCTTCAACGACGGTACGAATCGGAGATGACCAAAGAAGGACACTCCAGTATTTTGTTGCCCTAGGAGTCTAAGGAATCTCCTCGAGTATCGCTTGGTGAACCATAGAAGTGAATAATTTTGAGCTCAAACCAGCCTTTATATCAATGGTACAGCAATCCTTGTTTGAAGGCACCCTATTAGAAGATCCAAACTTACACTTCTCGGTCTTTTTAGAGGTATATGACACATAAAGCTCAACAAAGTTTCTAAAGATGCCATCCGCTTGTGTCTATTTCCCTTTTCACTAAGGGATAAGGTGAGGGTGTGGCTTCACTCATTGCCTCCAGGATGTATAATGACATGGGATGAGCTTCCAAAAATGTTTTTTGCCAAGTTCTTTCCTCCGATTAAGATGGCAAGCCTACGAATTAGATCACTACTTTCTCTTAAAAGGAAGATGAGACGCTCTATGAAGTCTAAGAGCGATTCAAGGATCGTTTACTATAATACCCTCACCATAGTCTTCAAAGATGAATGATTGTGCAAATATTCTATAATGGAGTCACCCAACCATTGAGGTCTACTATTGATGCAGCAGCAGGAGGTGTTCGTATGAACAAAACTGACGATGAAGCATACAATCTTATAGAAGAGATGACCCTTAACAATTTCTAATGGTTGCCTGAGAGAGCCCAACCGAAGGAGGTTGGAGGTAAGCTGGAATTAGATGCTATTTCTATGTTTTCTTCTAAAGTTAATGCTATGGCTCAAAGATTATATGCTTGAATATTAATTCTGTTAGTTCAAGTATCCCTTCCCCATCATGTGATATATGTGGATCAGTTGATCATATGACTGTGCATTGTCAAGATGGTAGTCCTTTTGCCTAAGATGTAAGTGATTAGGTTAACTATGTGAACAACTATCACCCTAGACCAACAAATGACTTTTTTGCTAGTACATATAATCCAGACTGAAGAAATCACTCCAACATCTCTTATAAGTCTAATGCCCCACTCTTGCCCCAAATGAATTTTAGACCACCCCCCGATTTCAAAGACCATCCTATCCTCAACAAGCACCTAAAAAATCCAACTTAAAGTCTATGATGGAGAATATGCTTTTGGCAAAACAAAAGCAAGATCAGTACATTAAGCAATTGGCCTTTAAGGTTGATGTGCTTACCACTCACAATAAGATGTTGGAAGTTCAAATAGCTCAACAAGTTACATCTTCATCTACACCTCTGGGTGGACTACCTAGTAAACCCGAGTCTAACCCCTGCGAGTAGTGTAACTGTGTTAACTTGAAAGAAAGGGTAGAGGATTTTGAGGACATCACACTTGACAAGCGTACAGAAGTGATCATGGTTGAGAGTAAGGAGAAAAATGATGAGGGTAAGCCCATGACTTTTAGAGGAAATGACAGCTTCGAGATTCCCAAAGTCTTTCCCCCAAAGCTTCCTGACGTAGGTAGCTTTTTTATCCCTTGTGTCGTAGGAAAAGTGAAGATTGAAAGAGTCCTGTGTGACCTTAGCATAAGTGTCAGTTTGATGTCCTACTCTATATTCCATAAACTTCATCATTACGACCAACGCCCTTCTCACTCAAATTAGCAAATGGTTCTGAAACACGACATTTGGGTACGTTCGAGGATGTACCCATAAAAATAGGAGATTTTTGGGTGCTAGAAGATTTTATCATTACTGATATGACTGAGATTGACGATGCTCAAATTATTCTCGAGAGACTCTTTTTGGCTACTTTATGTTGCACTAGTGATGTAACAGGTGGACAACTAACATTTGAAATAGGGGGTGTTACACTATATTTTGTTTTATAGACAAGAAAATTGTTTCCCTTAATTCTTTCTTAGCTGATATACTTCCCCTTTCTCCTGTAATTGAGATGGAGGATGGTTCGAGTTGCCCTGACCCATCTGATTTTGATTGGATTTTTATTGAGGATCCCGATCAAGGTTATGATAAAGTGGAGTTTGCTACTGCTACACCACCTAGCATATCTGAGGTTGAGACCTGTACTTCTAATACGTCTTCCATGAGTGATAATTGCAGGTTCGCTTAAGTAGTTCTTTCTTTACCGCCTATGGAAGGAGTCAATTTGGATTTTGATCTTGGGATTAAATATGATGATAGTAGTCCGTCTGATGGAACCCGCTATCGATTTGTTTTGTATGTTGATGGTATGCTATGACGTAATTTTTGATGATGAAAAGGACCTCCAACCTGAGTTTTTAAGGTCGTACCTTTAATTGAAAGACTTCAATTTCGTGGTTCATGATAAAAATGACGCATATATTGTGGGAAAGTCCGATGCCACATTTTCATTGAACCTGAACCCGAATAAAAGAAAGGTCGAGCTTCCGACCTTAAATGAGCGCTTCTTGGTAGGCAACCCAAGTATTTGTTTTTCTTTTTCCTTTTTTATTTACCCTTTTATTGTATTTTATGTTTTTGCTATTTAGAATCTCCACTAGAAATTAATAAAACTATAAAAAAGCATAATAAGAGGTTTTTTAGAACCTCCACGGACACCACACGGTCCATAAAGGCTCTAATAAAAGAAAAAAAGAGAAAAAAAACCAAAAAACTGGGACCAGAGTTGACCACAGAAAGTTCGTGGCCAATACGGTTCGTGGTGAGCCTCACGTCCATGGTCAAGGGTTTTCAAGGCCCCTTTAACCCCCATTCTTTTCATCTTCTTCCTCAAACTCGACTCTCTCTCTCTCTCTCTCTCTCTCTCTCTCTCTCTAAACACTTCATGCTCTTTCTAAAACCTCCATAATCACTTCACTTGAAACTTTCAATTTTTAATCAAAATCCATCAAATTTCTTCCCTTGTCACTTACTTTCTTCACCTTAACCCCATATCTCCCTTTATTTTTCATTTTCAAGCCTTCTTTCTTTCCCATTTTTCCCATCTCTATACCTATAACTTTCAAAACTCTATTTTTCACTTTTACTCTTCTAATTTCCATTTTTCTTCCATATTTCTTCACTATTTACTTCCCTTTTCTCAAAATTTTCATTCTCTAGCATTTTTCTTTTCATTTTCTCTTAGTTTGATTTTTTAAATTTTTTCCATCCACGTTACAGCACTATGGCACCAAAAAAGAAAGCAAAAACTGCAGAAGAAGCTGAGACTTCAAGTCAAGCCATGCAAAGAGCTCCCCAAAGCTCCCAAACATCGATCACCATGAGAAACCAAGGTAACGTTCCACACCTTCTTGGTTTAACTAATCCTGAATACATTGCTAGATATAATGCTTTGAGTAGTAAAGTAGTAATAGCTATTCGATATTATAATGAGGATGTGTTGAATCGTTTGGGATTATTGGATGATATTTGATGGTAAAGTTGGGTAATAGGTCAGGTCGGGTCGGGGTTCCTGTTCATGTAGAAGTTAAACGGGTTGAGAATTCCTCAACCTGAACCTAATCCGTTTATTAAACGAGTTGAAAAACCTTGACCTGTACCTATTTAGTTTTAAATGGGTTGACCCGCTTAACCCGTTTAAGATAAATAGGTCGAGTTCAGTCACCTAATTACCCATTTATGCATGTAACATTTTCAACTAATACAAAATTATATAGTGTTAAAAATTAAATTTGTATATCACATTAAACAGTTACTCTCTAAAACTCCTCCAATTCATTCATTATACTTCACAATTTTAAAATTTTTGCATTCTTAGTTACATAATAAAAAGGTAAATGGATAAATGTCAGCTTGGAAAATGACTTGACTTATTTAACCTATTTAATTAAACGGGTTAAATATGTACTTTTTTGTGTCGAGATTCTCGACCTGAATCTAACCCATTTAATTAAACGAGTTGAAACTTGATACCCAAACCCACTTAACTTCATGTTGATTTCGGGTTGATAATCGTATCCTGTCAGCTTTTCCCAACTCTATTTGTTGGTTGTTTGCTCGGGGCAGGATGGGTTAATTTTTAGAAACTAGGGACCACACTTATTGGGACCTCACACTTGAATTCTTAAGCATATTGCATGTTGAGGTCACAAGTGATCCTCGAGGTCAAGAGGGTTACATTTCACTTTATTTTAATAGGGAGTTTTATGAGCTAAATTTGAGTGTCTTCAATAGTATATTTGGTTTTCCAATAAGTATAGACCTCCTATACTGCCATATCCCTAAGGAATTCAATCCCAATGCTTTTTGGTATGAACTTTCCAGAGGTCATCGATATGACACTAGTAATTCCAAAAGCATGGTTACTTAAAACCCCTGTATTCGTGTGGCCCAACGGTTATTAGCTTGCGATTTATTTAGCAGGGAGGATAGTTTAAATGTGCCTCGCCTATCTGAATTATATTTTTTGTATAACATACTTAAAGATGACCAGATTGACCCCAGGTCATTCTTGGTCAATCCATCGTATAGTGTAGCCACTAGTTCTACACATAGGATTGTCATTAGGGTCCTCATTACTCCTATTGCTAGGTTGGTTGCAGTTGAACCGAACCCCGATGATAGAGTTGCAGGTTCAGAGTGGCTAAACTTGGCTGCTTTTGAATAGATGAAATTTTGTAAGGTTGATGGTGGGCGTATTTGTTGGATTTATCATAGGAACCGCCTTATGCCTCTCCCAGATGTTGATTGCACCTCTCTTATGAACTGGGCCAATCTCTACTTTTTACCTGGTGATGAAGAGTTGACACAACCTGGCCTACCTCCTCCACTTCCTCACCCTAGGGCTTCTAGTTCCTCCCAACCATCCTCCTCCCATGACTATCCTAACCTGCATGCTACCCTTTGATTAATTCAAGAGGAGCAAGCTTCTCTATGAACTTATGTAGAAACTGACCATGCCTTACTCTGGCGCTTTGTTCAGGAGCGCTATGATGAGCTCATGAGATGATTGCCTCCCAGACATAATATTTCCAAGACTTTAGGGCATGCTAAGAGATTTGGCGGGACTGTCACATTTCTCTACCCCACCCTCCTTCTTTTCCTTCAGTCTCTCCCCCTCCTTTGTAGAGGTTTTTGCTTGCATTAAGGACAATGCATTGTCCAAGCATGGGGGAGTTGTTGTAGTTTTTTATGGTTGTATATATTTGTGTTGTGGATGTGTGAAAACTTTTATTTTTTTTTTAGGTCATGCATTTAGGTTTAGTTTGCATTTTTTTAGTTGATCATTTAGTTTTTCTAGGTTTATTTCTTCATTTTAGTTTTGTTTTGGCACTTTTTTGTTTTTAGTTGCATTTTAGGCTTAGTAAAAAAACTGAAAAAAAACCCCAAAAAAACCCAAAAAGAAGAAGTAAAAGAGCCTATAAATCCTCTGATGATGCATCTTTAGACTAAGTGGCTTTTTTTTTTTGCCTATTTTGACTCTTTTTATTATGCCCATTTGTGAATAAAATATTTGTTTCTGCGTTTTCAAACTATGCTCCATGTTTTGACTTTCACGTTAGATATGAGTTATTGCTTAATGATTCTTGGCATGAGTATTTGGCATATGAAATTCAAAGAGTTAGATGAGCTTTGTCCTATGAGATTTTGAGCCTGAATAGACTAATCCATCATTTTAATCTCATACTTCTTTTCATCTGTGACTCTTCCTAGATTTCAAGTCTCTAGAACTTACTTTGACTCTTGTTTAAGATCACAATTAGCATGCACATTTAGGCAACATGATTGAGGTATTCTTTGACTTTATGAGCTACATTGACCAAATAGCCACCCTTGTGTGAATAATTCATCCCTTGCTATTTCTTTGAGCCTTTACTATGTTTATTGATGAGAACTTATATTATTATATTTGGTCACACACATGTTCTTACCTTTTTAGCCAAGGCTATAGAGTTTTCATAGTTGATTGGGAGTAATTTGTTGATAATAACCTTTTATGGACATTGTGGTTTGGTTGGATATGACAAGGGATTCATGCTTTATTTTTCCCTTCAAAGTCAATTGGTTTATGTTTTGTGAGTTGCGAGAAAAGTATTAAAAATGCATAGTTTCCTTTGCCATTATCCTTCTCTTTAAAGAAGAAGGGGGGGAAAAAAAACAAAGCACACCAAAAGTGTGTAAATGAAAAAAATGTGTATATGTTTAAAAAAACAAATAAATTCTAAAAAAAAAACACAAAAAAAAAAGAAGGGGAAAAAAAGAAAAAATGATGCAATAAGAGGATTTGATATTGTTTTTATATTTTTAGGCACTTTTTCTTGTGACATCACTTGGGGATGTTGTTAATATTTTGAGGAATATGTTTTAGTTGGGCGATGATAGTTTAAGCTCTTAATCTTTGGCTTTTAGCTCTGCAAATCCCAAAATAGTTGTTCCCTCCTTACCTTTACCCATTTACCCCGTTAAAACCCTTAAAAGTCCTCATGATTGCCTTGTGTATTTTGCATTATAGCAGTGTCGAATTAGAGAGTCTTATCAAGCTTATAGTTGATTTGGTTCTATGGAATGAGATTTAAGAGAACTGCATTTTATTTTAAACACATGAGTGATGCGTGTCTCATCCCTAAAGTGAGGTTTTATTGTTTCTTCTAAGCTCTGCTATGTAATATGCTAATATGATTGTTCAAGTTGATCTGAGTGATTGCTTTAATATTTTGATTAGTTCTTACTTTTTCGAAAGTTTCCTTTTCTTATTTGTTTGTAAAAATTTTTCATCACTTTTGGGCTAAACTTCTTGGGTTGATTTGGTTATTGATGGTTCTTGCTGCAGAAGTTATTCACTTTTAGCCTCAATTTCATAATTGCTTGGGGACAAGTAATGGTTTAAGTATAGGGAAATTTGATAAGTCCTTAAAGTGCACTCTATTTTGATTTCATTTTTTATGCCATTTTTGGGGGGAATTATGTGCTTTATGCTATATTATGCACTCCTTCTTCAATTTTACGCTCAGATATGGTTGTTTTCTGTGTTTTACAAGCTTTTGGGCCATTTTATCCCAAAATTGACCATAATTGAGTGTATCTTAACTCCCCACAGACACCCCCAAGTACCTATGCCTGTGGAAGGAAGAAAGAACAGAAGATTATTGAGACAGAGCTCACCATGGACTATCCGAGGTGAAGGCCATGGTCCGTGGTAAGGTCATAACTATAAGCCTGTTCGTTTTTCTTCATCATGTAGCTGAGGTCGATCATGTTCTTCTTTAAATAGGCCATTTTCGCAGCAGAGAAGACACGCACAATAGAAAAAAGAACTCCTCTCTATGTTTACCATTCTTTTCCATTTTTCTAAGTTTAGTATAGATTTTTAGTAGTTTTGAGTGTGAATGTTGAAGAATTGCTTGCTGTTTTGGAGCCCTTGCAAAGTTGGAAAACCCTTAAAAGATCTCCAATTGCATTAAGTTTTCTTCTCTCAAACTCTGTTTAGCTTTGTTAATTTAAACATGTGTGAGTAGCTTTCTCAATCTAAGGATTGTTAGCCAAGTATTGATGTTAGAATCTTTCATCTTTATTTAGTTATACTTGTTCTTGATTGGGATTTGTTGAATTCTATCTTGTGTGTGAAATTGTTGTTATTGAATTTTGGCCAAATTAATTTGCTAATTCTAAATAGTTAAGTGAAGGACTAAAAGATGAAACTTGTTACTTGATTGACAAGATATGACTTGATTTAGCAATACCTAAAGAGATTCACTTGTTAAGAGGACCCTTTAATGATCAAAAATCTATAACTTAGATTAAACAAGGACATTTGAAAGAATGATTGGTTAGTTTAGGAAATTCAGTTTATTTCGAAAGAAGATTGAATTCTAAATGCAATTGTACCCCTTTCAATCTCCCATTATAGATCAAGTACATGATATATTTCATTGATCCACATCTTTACAAGATGAAACAAATCTCTAGATGGTTTTAATTGATTGAATTTTCCAATTAGGTTATAGTGTTGTTCAAACTCTCTATTGAAATTGCTTATTTAGCACTTTTATAGGACAAAACTCAATAGATTACAATTGGCCTTTGTGGGAACAATATCTTTACTAAACTACAACACCCTTGTGCTTGCGGGCTTAGGTCAACTATGTAGATATGATTATGTTGACTATGCAAATAAGATGATGACCTAACCTCGTATGCATGCAGATCTTATCCTAAGTTTAGGGTCCATTGGATAATGCCCGATTAAGGTACAGTGGACTCATGGGTTAGGCATGGTGAAGTTCTATAGCTTAGGTTGAGGGGTAAAAAGTTAGGTAAGCCCTGGGCAAGGATCCACATCATGGGTCATACGTTGCCCAGAATAGCGAATCTTTCTTTCAATAGAAGGAGTATCCATTAATTTTACATTAAAGTGCTCTCATTCTAAAGAAACCCTCAATCCCTATTTGCCATAACAAAAGCCCTACATGTGTGAGAACAATGATGGTTGAAGATGCTTTTGCTAGTTTTAGTTGTAGTCCCCAGTCTAGTAGAGTGAATGTGATCATTTCCATGTTGGGAAGATGCTTGTGTTGCCTAGAGTATGCACTAGTTTAGTGCAAAGAATATCATCATCTCCTTGTCCTAAAATATTTATATAAAGGGAGCTCTAACTATCTAGGGAAATGTAGAAGAGCCCCCCACTTTGCATAATGGGTCAGTGGTCGTTGACAATATGGTATGAGTATTCGGTCTTGAATTTATAGTCATTATTGAGACCAAGAGTGTAACGCCCCTAAAATGCCAATGACATGATTGACGAAAAACTGCAGCGGAAGACTTAATAATAGAAGGCGCAACCACCGTCCTGATACGGACAAAGCTCAGTGAAACCATTTGATCTTGCAACTCATGTTCATAATCACAAAATCTATTAAACTGAAACGCTTCAAGACCAAAGTCCAAATAGTTCAACTTCAATACCATCGACTTAATCATATCATGTGCTAATTCGTACTCCACACTACACAAGGATATTGAATATAGACCCAACTTGACCCTGAGGTCGATCCTAACATTCATGCTATGCTGAATCCACTATGAGCATCTGATGACTTCCAAAAGGGCTTGCTAAAAGGAGAAACACATTATACTTCATCACCTAAAATGGAAAACATGAAAACAATTCGAAAATTGTGAGTAAAAACTCAGTACATGCATTCTTATATTGTAAAATGAGTATAGAAACACTGTTGATGGGTACCCGCTTTTGCAATTCATTTAGTTCGCAATAACAATAAAAATGAAAGTAATATGAAACTGAATTACTCATTATTGTCTGAATGTGAACCCCTTGCAATGATATGATCCATACATAGGTATACACCTTCTAATCCGATCAAGAGTTGGCCTGAAGCCGCACGGGTAAATGATGGGCTGACGTCCTATAGATGATAACTGATGGGGTCACAAATTAAATGGCAAATCACTGTATAAACTGATTGGTAAATGATGAGCTAACACCCTATAGATAATAACTGACGGGGTCATAAGTTAAATAGCAAATCACTGTATAAATTGATTCATTGATAAACTCATTAAGAGTTGTAATTTGATAAACATGTTCTGCTTTCTAAAGATACAGGCAATGGATGTACCTTGGGTTTTTAAAAATGTCATCTGACTTGATAAATATATTCTGACTTGATAACACTTATGCATAATGGGGAACGATGACTAAGCCTTAACTCTATTTCATAAATGCCATTGTAGGTATGTGTAGTCAGTAAATGATCCTTACTCACATAATTGAGTAAGTAAAAGTATGTATAATAGAAATTAAGTAATTAAATGGTATATATAACTTGGGTATTTCAATATAATTTCAAAACTGAATTAATAAAAGTAATTAAATCCGATATAAAGTAAGTGAAAGTAAAAATAGCCCACAATGAGATAAATGAGATTACAAAGGAAAAGGCCTTGATTGTGACAATTGAGAGAGTGGTTGTGGCCTTTTCTGAAATAGATTGCTGATACGAGTTTAAGGCTCGCTGATATATGCCTTGGTTCAAGATACCAACTAATACACCAGATTGGCTTGATAAATACATTTGATACCTTCTGAATTAAGTGAGTAATAAAGGTTTGAGGCCAAAAGAGATATATCTTGATTCAAAATAGCATAAACTGCAATAACTTGGTCTGATAAATACGGTTTCTAAGTCACAACTCTCCTAACTTCTCATATTTCATTCATAAATCCATTAGATATAGAATTCTATTCCAAATGAATCATTGAACTCAATAGAAGCTACTAAGATCACTAAACTTGGTACTTTCTTCGTAAAATTCATAAATGATTCAAAGCTCATAAACAAGTTCCCAAATTGTATACTTGTCTTCTTCTTTCTCATTAATCAAAGCTCCATGAAAGTCCATGAATATTCATTTCCCCCTTAAATTACCTTACTTGGCCCAAAATACACAAAAGGAGTGCATGATAAGTCTCACTTAATCTTTATTATTGCTCTTTATATAATTACTCAAAATGCTTCCAAAAATCACTAAACTCAAAATACTCAACCAAAAATTCAAGAAATATTATAGGAAATTCAAAAATAATATGCACAATCTACAGTACAATTTTCTAAATTTCCCTCCACGTATACGCTGCACAAAAATTGTAATAATAGTCCAATTTACACCAAAGCAGGTCAGTTTACTTCAAAAATTTATAACTTTCATCCTAGACCTCAAATAGAGACCTAAAATACCCATATAAAAAGATTAAGAAGTCCTAAAAAACTTTCATTTATAACACAAAATATGATTCTCACAATAAGGTTCCCAAAATGGGATAAAACACAAGTATATCAGTCTTGGTCTATTCTGCACAATTTTGATAAAATGACCATAATTTTTTTTTCCACAGACCTTGGATTAAGGTGATTTAAAAGCCATTTAAAAGCTAGTATACTGAACTATCTACCCATAAAAAATCATAATTTTCCCATGGGCTGATCATTACCAGTTTAATCCTGAAGTCTACCCTATTTTCCTAAAATTTTCAGCCCTCACTGTTTTAGCCTTTCCCTCTCTTTTCACACAAATCCTCACTTGAAATCATTCCAAATCACCAAAAATATCATCATAATTATCAATAAAACTAAAGATTACAGAATCAAATACAAATCAATCCATAAACATGGTTTTAACTTAAGCTTGCATGGACATGATCATCCCTAAACCTTAGCATGATTCAAGCTCAACTCCACCATGATCAACACCAAAATAACTCTTATTCCTTATGAAAACAACATGATCAATGATCACAAACATCAAAACAAGAATCAAAACTAAAATAAAAATCAAAACCAACAAGATCAAGTTCAAGATTACTCACTTTGAGTTTGGAAAAAGTGGAGATGGTAGTGATGCTTTGTTGTTTTGAGGAGTGGGGATGGTGGCTAGTGGTACTAGGATGTCAGGGGGCTCGGAGGCAATCAAGGCTGGCTGAAAAACACCAACAGCAGCAACAACTTGAGGGAGGGGCGGCTGGTGGCGTAGAGTGAAAGAGGAGAGAGAGATGTGGGTTGACTTTATTGTATTTTTTTGACTTGTCTCATGCTTAGTTGAATTTATAGCTCAAAAAGAATGATTTTTCCCTAACCATGGTTAGGCTTAATCATGGTAATTAGTTAGGTTAACATGTAAACTTGTTGGGCTTCAAATTGGGCCGAAATAACTTGGGTTCGGGAATAAAGCGCTTCGTAATGATAACGTTTTTGCGTAACTCAAAATTAAGTTTTTGCAAGGTTATAATAATAATAATAATAATAATAATAATAATAATAATAATAATAATAATAATTTTTTAAACCATAATTATCGAGGCCCACTGTCAATTCACCCGATATTTAATTAATCAATAAAACTTGAATTAACAATCAATGAAACTTGAATGGCAAAATGGAACCCAAATAAAATATCCCCCAACCGAGATGATTAAATATGATAAATGAAAGCGAAAAATTTAAATGACATAAGGTAATTCGATAAATATATATAAATTGAGTGTAATTGAATTAATAAACATGATTTGGTTAAACAAATAACCATAAGTGATTAAATCCATAAACATGATAAATTAAATAAAAAAACATGATTAAATAAATAAATAAATATGATTTAAATAAATAAATATGAGTTAGGGTCGAGTTATTATAAGAACTACTTAATCTTCAAATGGATGTGAGATTAGAGGTTATAATGATTTAGCAGTAGTGGTAAAGTGGGTGAATGTTTGATCCAAATTTGATTCAATAAGTGCAGGCACTGGAATGCTTTTTTATCTTCAAAAACTAGGGTTTTGTTTTCACTCTCCTTTTGCCTGGTCGGCCTTTACATATTTTCAAGCCGGCCGCTCTTTATTCTCTCTCTTTTTTTAGAAAGCAAAGGGCTCAATTGAGATATTTCTTTATGGAAAAGAATCTTTGTGGTCTGGCCTCAAATGGGTTACCTACATATCCTATGTGGAATCAGGTTCATTCGTAGTTTGAGAATAAGAGCACGGAAGTTAAAGGAGGGATGCCTCTAGGACGGCATTTTAAGGCAGTCTTTTGGGTTAGGGTGCCAAAGAAAGGGAATTGACGTAAAGGCTCAAACAACACTTATGAAATCCCCATAGTATACGGGCGATGAAGTTAGCTCAGATCAACAATTTTTTCTTTCTTTATTCTTCTTATTTTTAAACTCTTCTTGTTTTCTTTTTCTCCTTTTTTTTTGGGGCGAGTCTGTTTGGTCCGAACTTTTCTTCTCTTTGTTTTATTGCTGGTTTTGATATTGATACCACCCATGATATACTCCCACTCCCTAGTTAGGTAAGATGTGGTTATGAAAGAAACATGCTTATTTGAAGGCTCAAAAGGGTTCTAACTAGGAATTTATCAAGTTTAACAAATGTATTAATGTAGGTTACCAAAGGTGGCCTCCTGTCCTAAGCATATCCTTTAAAGATGCATGACTTATTGCAATAAGTTCTTAATCTTTCCCCTTTTTTAGATGATGGATTGAAATTCTTAGTCTTTTTTATTTTGCTTTCTCTCCTTTTACCTAACTTACCTTGTAAGGTTTTTGAGCTAGCCCTGCTTTTTTTGTTTTTTCTTATCTCTTTTTTTTCCTTTTCTTTTACCTTTGGTTCCTCATAGGATAGGAGCATTCTAAAAAAAGAAGGGTATGAGAATATACAAAAGAACTAATTGAGGAGATGATTATTAATGAGTCATGGTTACATTGAATTCAAGATAGAAAAGAAAGCAAACGACGATAAGACTTAACATATGACTATAAGCTAAGCATGACATGGGATTAAAATGCGTCAGAACTCAAGGTCTCTTGTGTAGAGGTTTTTGGGCTCGGAATCAACTATGCTTGTTATGTAAATAGATGGGTCCCACCTTTTGCTTTGGTGGTCTAAAATGGCTAGGATGGTAGAGCATGCGTCTTATTACTTGTAGAGCCATTATCTTTCTTATCCATATTCTGATAGCTGCCCTTCGAGTTATTACTAGTCTTGATAGATGCCTCTCTAGCGAATTCTTCCTCTAATAGCATGCCTACGTTCCTTAGTACAGTAAAGTTATCAAATAGTGTGAATCGCAGGTGCAGTGTGTATGTGGACTGGAGGTTCCTAATGAACAGCTTGCTTGATTACCCTTTGAGGGCCGGTTAGCTATATGAGCAGCTTTTACCCTCCATCGAGCAAGGAAGTTGAAAAAGCTTTCCTTTTCCTCCTTCTTAGCTAACTCTAGGTCTTTGAGTGTAATTGACAGGCCAACACTATATGAATACTGAGGCGTAAGAATTCTTTACGAAGATCATCCCAATTTGTGACCTTTTATAGGTGTACAGTATTATACCATCTCATAACATCCTTGTCGAACGTCCAAGGAAATATGATATGGAAGATGTCCTTATCAATTCCTTTTACTATCATTGCACTAAGAAAATTCCTTATATGATAGTGAGGATGTTTAGTTCCACGGAACTTGATGTTTGGCATAGTGAATTTTGAGGATAGTTTCCCTTTTGGGATAGAAGTGAAACTCACATAGTCATTAAAATAATTGTTGAACATGAAAGATTTCTTAAGCAGTTGTTCTATTTGATTTACTTGTGATGTCAATTTGAGGAGTGCTCTTTTCCCCTTTTTCTTCCTTCTTCATATCATCTTCCCCCTCTGTTGCAAGGTTTCTTACATCTCTCCTTTGGGGCGCTATTGATAAGAATCTCGAGTGTAGTGGTCATCAGTCATATCTTTTTGTCACTTTCATCCATCCTGGTCAGCATTTTTTTAACATCTTCAAAATTTCGACTATCTCATTACTATTCCCTGCCATCAGAATTGGTGTTGTGCTAGACTTGGACTTGGACTTTGTTCTTGACCTAGTAGGCGGAGTTTCCTTGGACTCTTCTCGGGACAGAAGTACTACAATTTATGGACTGCGCTCATATACCTTCTTGGTCTTCCTGATCCTAAGCACTAAGGTGATGATTTAAAGAGATGGAATGCTATGAGTGCTCAACCATTATGGATATCGGCTAAAGAAAATGGTTAATAGCTTGTAATTGAAGGAGAATGAGACAATGGCTTGATGGGCTAAAATGGTGTTAAGATTTTAGGCTGAAATAGAGCTTTGTCCTAGATTAGGTTCTAAGTTGGGCTTAGAAAGCTAACTTATAAGTCTAAGTTGGACTCAAGTCTCCTTTAGGTGAGTCATAGACATATATTGATGAAAGTACGATCATGGTTTGGTTTGCTTAGAATGGGCTAGTTTTTGCACATGAATGGATGTAGATGGACTCATATGGAAATATGATACATGGACCATGAACTTATGTATGAGTAAAATATCCATGCCTTATTTATACTTATGCACTATGAGTGTGATGGACGATTGGATGCAACCTAGAGTGGACTAGTGTTCTAGAGGTCTAATGGGCCATATTATGCATCTTGGATATAGATATACTCATTGACCATACATGATGAGGCCTAATGATGCATGACTCTTTGACCTCAAATATCTTATGATTGATGTGGTAAGACCTTACATGAACTATGCTGGTTTATAGACCTAACTGTAAGATTGAGAGCCCAATATTTCAGTTTCATGCCTATGAATGCAGACTCTAAAGGGATAGGAACCTAACCTGACTGTATCCCACCTAGGTTCTAACCAGACCTGAACTTTTCCTTTTTATTCTGAAACCCTACTGGACTCTATGCATACATACTAATGGACATTGCTAGCTCGGCCCCAAGAGATCCCGGCCGGGTTCCTAACATAACATGGTCTTTCCCTTTGGGCGAATCATATACTACTGACTTCTCTTCTCCTTCTCCTTTATATTGTTGCTAAGGCGAAGAAATTTATAGAGATTATAACAATCTACAAAGGTGGCTGTGGTCAACATGTTAATGTTGAGAAGTCCAAGATGGTCTTTAATAAAAGTACGAGGGAAGAGACAAGAGTGGAGATCATGAATACCATGCAAATTAAGGAGGTGGATCATCATGGAAAACGTCTTAGCCCGCCCACAATTCTTAGCATATCAAAAAAGGCAACATTTACAAGCTTAAAGGAACAAATTTGCAAAAAGATCCTAGGATACAAAGAAAAATTACTCTCAAAGCCCAAGAAGGAGATATTTATTAAAGCATAACCTAAGCTATCCCTACTTACATGATGAGCATCTTTAGGTTACTGAATGGGCTACTCGATGAAATTCATGTTGGTTTCATTCTACAGCTCGAAGACGTAAAATCCATTAGAGAACTTGTGAATTTTTGTGTATACCAAAATCATTTAGTGGAATGGGTTTTTGTGATCTCAAGACTTTTAATATTGCTCTACTCGTAAAATAAGCATAGAGACATATAGAGGGTAATGGTTTGCTCTTGCATCAAGTTCTTAGAGACCTACTAGTGTTATGGGTCCAACTACATTTGGAAAAGTATTTGGGGAGTAAAACATTTGCTAAAGGAAGGCATCCAATGGAAGATAGGAGATAGTTAGAGGGCTAGAGTTTGGAATGACATGTAGCTCTATGTTGATAGCACTATGGCTAGGCCTTGTGTGAACCTAAACATTGACCCAGACCTACGATTGTGCTACTTAATTTATAACCAAAATATAAAATAGAAGATAGCTAATCTGATAAGAATTTTTTCAAGATGAAGCTATAAGGAATATATTAGACTCGCCACTCAACTTTGGGAGAAAGGACTATGTGAGGTATTGGTGGCCAGAAAAGTGTGGGGGCTTGTAACACCCCTAGATCTCTAATTCATTATTAAACACCATTATTAACGAAAATGCAGCGGGAACCTAAACGGGGGTGTTACTGCCGTGTTTCCTTCTTGAAAACACCAGGCTGGATGTCAAGTCTAACAATTAATACCAAGTCTTCACAAAAAAGTCAATCTTACAGGGCTTAAAACTTTAACATCACAAATTAAATCAATTATTGTCTATTACAACTTCTATCATTCATTTCATTCATATTCCGCATTCGAATCTCGCCCTACTTTCGACTCCCCAGCCCCAAGCATAGCTAGATCACCTGAAAACAAAACATTTTATAACAGTGAGATAAACTCAGTAACAACCACCCCTAACAATCAAACACGCACATAAATCCATTTTGAAAACATTTGAGGGAAGGGGACAACGATACGTCTTCCAAGCACACAACCCATTATCACAATCTCCCTTGATCATCACTTTCAAAATCATAATTCCACAATTTAATTCAAACTACATCTGTTCCAGTGAACGTTTGGGTGAGCGACCCCAGTGGGTCTCATGGCCTGCGCTTTGACATAGCGCAGCTGATTAACTCATTCCTGGCCTACCGCTTCTCAGACAGTTACTGCTTATCTTTTCCTGGCCTACCACCATTATGGATGGTTACCGATAGTCCTGGCCCACGTCTCAACCGAGTACATGGCCACTCACATGCATGCACTTATTACCTGGGGAAGGCAATGGCCTTCAATCAGTCCAAATCTATTTAACTCACCCCATTCAATTCTTTTCAATTAATGAGTCCTTACCTCTTACCAGAGGTAAACTTAGCATAATTAGTTCATTCATATTCAAACACCTTCCCCCACAGAACTCGCAATAGCAATCCAGGAATTCCAAACATAATCGAAATAAATTTCAACTCTCATGACATGGTAAGTTTCAACTTCTAGACATAACACAACATACAGTTTTCATCATGCAGTCACTTTCCTTTCATACACCAGCGTTCCTTTAGTTGTGTAAAGAAATGCTAAAAATTCTTACTCAAGTTCCAAAACGTTCATGGTTTTAACAACGCAGGGAAAGGGTTAGGGCATGATTGTTACCTGGGTACCGTATAATTTATGGGCTCGGTTACTTAAGCAAGTTCACCGCTCCACACCTGGGCCCATACATGGCCCACAGTTAGTCCACGCTCAATATAGGACATCCTTGGCCCTCCCACAAATTTATAAAAGGATTTCTAGATTTTTAATTCATCCAAACCTTAACCCTGGTTAAGGTTCAGGCTGGCTAGTTTCTGAGTTTAACTTCCAAAAGCTATAACTTTAGTTCCTGATATCCAATTCCAGTGTTCTAAGTCAATCCCAAATCCTTAAGTCATCCTCTACATTTTCTATGTTCGGCATGGATCTGTCCCAAACTAGGACATATTTTCACTTCCTTTGAAGTGTCCGTGACTATATTCCCCTGTGACAGTCCCGGGAAAATTTATTACAACTGGGGCTACCCTACTCCAAACGGCCCGATTCCAAAACACAATTGCTCAGTACATCCAACGGTTTCCACCCACCAAATTTCATGATTTTTGGCAACCAAACTTATCTTAGGGATTTTATTTTTCAAAATCAAGAATGAAGCAGCCCCAGAGCCTGCTTTCCAGATTCTGCCCAGAATTTTAGCCTAAATTCCAGACCTCATAACTTTTACTCCTGACTTTCAAAAATCAATTTCTTGCCCAACTTAGAAAGATAATTTCATCTGTTAAACTTTTATGTTCAACGCTTTTACAAAATCACACAGTAGCTAGGTCTAAAAATTCAAAAACTACCGACTATACCTGCAGTGCCTGGTTTTTGACAGTGTCCAGTATTTCGACCATAGCTCCTTCATCTTAACTCTGATTCATTCGATCCAAAAACCCACAAGATTTTCGCATCCTAATCTAACGACCATAAAAGTCTCAGGATTTTTAGACGACGGGACTAATTATACCAAATTTCCAAAGTCATGGCAAAAACGGTTTCAATTCTGCCCACATCACCCTTCCTCTTTATGAACGGTTTTCGCATGATTCAGGTTACCAAAAATTTACCCGTTCTCGTTAGTCGCCTTAGACCCTCGTCCAGACCCAAACATGCCAAAGGACCACTTTTACTAAGGATAAAAAAAATAAAATGCCATTAAAACTTTGTTACGAAATCACCTTGAGTCGGAAACGGGGTTAGTTCAATAGAATTTCCGCCTTCGCTTAAGTTTAATGTCGGAAACGCAAAACAAGGGAAGGTAGTAGTGGGGTGGCAGCGCAAGAGGCGGCAGTCCGGTGGTGGTGACGGCGGTCGGCGGCGAGGGAGGAAAGAGATACAAAGGGCAAGCCTAGAGAGAGAGAGAGAGAGAGAGACGTGAGGAAGAGAGTGGGAGAGGTGAGAGAGTTAGGGTTTTAGGTTTGGGAATAAAAGGGGAAAAGAGGAGAGGTTCAGGAAGGGTTTGATTCTTGTTCAAAATAAAACAAATATTTAGCTTGATTTGGGGGAGAAACTCACGGCAAGGGGGTAATTGATGATGATTAGGGCTTAAGAAAGACCCAAAAATAAACTAATAAAATAATACTAGCAAAGATAATAAATTAAAAAAATATTAGTAATCATAATAAATAAAAATCATAATAATAATAATAAAAATGGTAATATTAGAAGTTTTATAGTTAAAAAAAAAATCAAAGAGGGAATTGTTTTCTTTTTTTTTTTGAAGATTTAGAACCTTCCAGAATATTGAAAATTAATTAAAAGCTTCCTTAAGCAAAATAAATTTCACAAGAACTCATTTGGCGTTGACTTGGATTGACTTGGATCTAGGTCGGTCCGACCTGAAAATAATTTTTCCCAAATTAAATTTCCACTTAAGAAAGTTTCGTCCCCGAAACTTCACTATGCCGCGACATGCCACCATTATAACTTGAATTTCTGAGGTTTTACATGTTACCCCACTTAAGAAGTTTCATCATTGACACCGATGCGCACCTGATTATGGAAATAGGTGGGGATATTTGTCTCGCATCTCCTGTTCCGACTCCCAAGTGGCCTCCGACGTCTCATGGTTGGCCCATAGGACCTTTACCAGGGGCACCATGCCACTATCTTCCTACGGAGGTGCTTTTCCCTGCCAATATCTCCTCTCTAATCCACTCCAGTTGAGGGTCCGTGGTTTGGGCTAGTCGGATTTCCTCTATGAGAGTCGGTTGTGCCTCCAGGGTGTAAAACATAGGTTTGGCCCCTGGAGTAATCACATTAAGTTCTAACCTTCTAAATTCTTAGCATAGCTCATCTGGAAGTGCTATCAAACAACTCATCGTCAGGTATGGCCTGCGACTCAATGCATCCGCCATTGCATTGGCCTTCCCAGGGTGGTACTGAAAATGGACGTCGTAGTCCTTTAGGAACTCTAGCCACCTTGTCTGTCTCAGATTCAGATCCTTCTGCGAGAAAAGGTATTTCAGACTCTGGTGGTCGGCAAATACTTCACAACGAACCCCGTATAGGTAATATCTCCAGATTTTGAGAGCAAACACGACCGCAGCTAGCTCTAGGTCGTGAGTCAGTTAGTTTCACTCGTGTGTCTTCAACTGTCGCGAAGCATACACTATTACCCGATCATCTTGCATTAACACGCACCCCAACCCATTCCTAGAAGCATCACTATACACCATGAAGTCCTGCTCCGCAGTAGGTAGAGCCAGTATCGGTGCACTCGTAAGTCTCTTCTTAAGCTCCTGGAAGGCTTTTTCACATTTTTCCGTCCATTCATATTTGGTGACCTTTCTAGTCAAGTTGGTAAGCGAGGTGGCGATCTTCGAAAAATTTTGGACGAATCGGCGATAATAGTCCGCTAAGCCCAAGAAACTCCTTACTTCCATAGGATTCTTAGGTCTGGGCCAGTTTGTCACAGCCTCAATCTTTTGAGGGTCCACCGGCACTCCTTTGTGGTTTACTACATGACCGAGGAAGGTTACCTTCTCCAACCAGGACTCGCTTTTCGAGAACTTAGCATATAACTCATTCTTCCTTAACACCTCCAAGGCTATCCGTAGGTGGTCGGTGTGTTCAATAGGGGTTTCGAGTAAATTAGGATGTCGCCAATGAAGACCGCCACAAATTTATCCAAATAGGGTTTAAAGACCCTGTTCATAAGGTCCATCAATGCTGCTGGTGCATTGGTGAGGCCAAAGGGCATCGTTACGAACTCAGAGTGGTCGTATCGGGTACGAAATACAGTTTTAGGTATATCCTCATCCTTGATTCGGAGTTGGTGGTACCCCGAACAGAGGTCAATTTTGAAAAATGTCCCCGCACCCTGAAGTTGGTCGAATAAGTCGTCTATTCTGGGCAGAAGGTAACGGTTCTTGATCGTTATCTTATTCAATTCGCAGTAATCTATACACAATCTTAGAGTCCCATCTTTCTTCTTCACGAATCAGACGGGGCTCTCCACAGGGATGTACTAGGCCGGATGTATCCTTTCTCCAAGAGTTCCTCTAACTGCGTCTTTAATTTCTTAAGTTCGGCTGGTGCCATCCTATAAGGCGCCTTGGAAATGGGGGTGGCCCTGGGGGTCAAGTCAATACAAAATTCCACCTCTCTAAGAGGTGGCATACCAGGAATTTCATCGGGAAACACATTTGGGAATTCTCTCACTACAGGGATGTCCTCTAGGGACGGTCCCACATCCTCAGTCTTAACTACGTGGCAAAGGAACCCTTCACACCCTTTGCCTAACAGCTTTTGAGTCCTCATCACCAACACCAATTTTACTCCTATTCTGGGCTTTTGGCCTCTATGTATTATCCTTTCTCCATTTGGCCTCTTAGGGTGATTTTTCGTTTGGAGCAGTCGATCTGGGCCTGGTACTTAGCTAACCAGTCCATTCCCAAAATAATTCTAAAGTCAGTTAACTCAAACTTATACAGGTTCGCCGGGAATTTACATTCATACATATCAACAGAGTAACCCTCGTATAACTCCTCGCATGACATAGTTTTTCCGTCAGGGAGCATTACTGACAACAGGGGGAATTTTTGAGTGGGGTTTAGTCCCAATGTCTTAATTAACCTAGCAGAAACAAAGGAGTGCATGGCACCCAACTCAAACAAGATATCTACAGACTGAGTTAAGAAAGAAAAAGTACCCGTCACTACGTTCGGAGCATCCGCAGCTTCCTCTTTTCGCATCACATACACCCAGCCCCCAGTATTCCGAGGTGGTTAGTTGGAAGGTCGGGACTGAGTCGACTGGGGTGCCCGATTCTGCTAGTTGGGGTAGGCTGCCTGCCCTCCCCTACTCTGGTATGAAGGCTGGGGTCGCTGCCCCTGCCCGCGGTTCTGCCCCTGTTCCTGACTCTGCCCCTGCCCTTGCCCGGGAGGGGGTGGGGGAAGTGGGCAGTCCCGCACCTCGTGTTGATGGCTTTCACAGTAGAAGCACCTCTTCACAGTTCGACATTCTCTTGCGATATGCCCCAGTTTCTCATAAGCATTGCAGGTCACTTTGGGTCGTGTGTTAGGATACTGTCCCCCTCGATTGAAATTACCAGAGTGTTGTCCCCCAGTGGGTCTACGGTTCTGCTCCTGCCTCTGGAAGTTTCCCTGATTGTCTCCCTTCCTCTTAGTACCCCGTTGTTCGTTGAAATAGTTGCTTCACTCCTTCATTGCTCGTTCCACGTTGGCTTCAGTATCATATATCGACGTACGTGACATACTATCGCACCGACATGCGTTCCTTGATAGTTGGATTTAGCACGGCCTCAAACCTGTTCATTTTCAGCCTCTCGTCAGCTACGAAGGTTGGGGTAAAGCGTGACAATTCTATAAATTTGGAGGCGTACTTGAGGACGCTCATGCCCCCCAGCTGCAGTTGCATAAATTCATTCTCCTTAGCCTTCTGGAGGGAGGTGAGGTAGAAATGATCCTTAATCATTTCCTTCAACTTGCCCCATCCAAACCCAGGCTCATGTTGTCTTTCCCTTACTGTAGCCCACTAGAAGTTGGCTTTATCTTTGAGGTAGAATACTGCGAATCCTACCTTCCACTCTTCGGGAAGCTGAAGAGCATCGAACAATTTTTCTATCCCCCTAATCCAGTCTTCGAAGGTCTTGGGGTCGGGGTACCATCATGGACGGGTGGATGATGACTTGCGAACCGCTTGAACATATAGGAGTTGTCCTCCTCCACCCTCTTCTCTCTAACTTCCATCAGTCTTTGTATTTGCTCATTCTGGAGCCATAGTTACTCCCCTTGCTTTTGTAGTATCTCCAACAGCAAAAAATTTATCAGCTCGGCCCCCATTGGTGTGTTAGTCTCGTCGATTTAACTGTGGGACCCATTCCCCTTCTGAGGCCGTAGGGACTCCAGCCACTGTCTAAAAGCCATTATGGGAATGTCATGGTCCATAGGGACCCTTGTTGCAGGGTTGGCTCCCGATTGAGATTGATCATTGTGGTTGTTTTCCGCCATTCTATTCGGGAAAATAATTCGGTTTTAGTTCCTCTCCTAATAGTTCATATTCTACATTCTACTAAGTTCCATAATCGCATTAAATGCCAGCGCATCATATAATATTTCACAGAAGTTCGTTCATAGCATACTATCATGCTCAGGGCACATCTGTCCCATCATATATTCAGGTGTCTCATTTCACCCAAGCATCACATTCACATAACACACACCTTTCAGAGCCAGACACATAGGAATTTAAAACATCAGAACAATTTTTATTACATGAAATTTTCAATTCCTATAAGGGTTCTACATCAGTTGTTTCGTTGCATTACAATGCTTAATCCTAATAGCCACAGTGGCCTAATAACAGCAAAACGACGCTACTAGCAAAACAAGAAAGAAAAGAGGAGAAAGCAACCTCCTAAGGCTTCTAGCCTTTAGTGGTCGGGAGCATCCAATGGGCAAGTACCCCTGCATATTCGGCCACATCTACCCCGCTTTCGGAGGGTCATCTCCATCTCACGCTCAGCTCTTTCCCACAAGGAATCTATCTCCTATTTCACATCCTCCGAGCTGCTGGTTTACTTGTCCTGAGTCGGGTGGCCCCTCTCTTCCTCCTCCTTATCTTCCACTAAGTCATTACTACTCATAAGTTGCCCCCTCGCTGACCTCAGAGTCTCCCTCAGGGTTTTCCTTGGGATCTTCCTTAGGATCCTCCTCAGGATCTTTCTCGGGGTCTTCCTCTATGGGGTCTTCCTCAGGGTCTTGCTCTTCCATGGGGTCTTCCTCAGGATCCTTTTCCTCCCTGGGTTCTCCCTCACTCATGTCTTCCCCACTCCAGTCCCCCTCTAGACTCGGTTCTACTCTAGACTCTGCCTCAATCGGATTATCCTCCCCTTCCTTAGAGTCTCCCTCCTCATCAGTATCCTCTTCTACCAGTGGTGGTGGGTTGGCATCCTCAGAGTCAGGGGTGGGGGGTTCGTTATAAGGACCTACATCCATTAGGTGGTCCACTAGTTCATTCAAGTTGAAACCCATAGGCTGCCACTTGCATAGACACCAGTCCCTAGCGACCATGAATGCTCTCTCCCCAGGATGAAGTTCCTCAACTCTATAACGGCACAAGGGGTCCCCCCAAAGAGTTAAAAGGAAAAAGAGGGCCTGGTTATGGTCAGATCTTAAACAATGATCAGGAACCTCAGCTAGTCTCCCATGAATAAAAGTTTCCACTCGCTCCAAGTAACTCTCCAAACTGACCTCGGGAACCTTTCCCAACCTCTAGTGGCGACAAGGTCGTCCCATACACTCATAGTGACGAGCCGCATTTATCCTAGACATTAATAGACCCAAATCAGATATATAAATTCAAAGAGGTAACGTATACAAGCATACTCCCTTCCCAACCTACGCTCACACTCCGAGCAGTCCTTAAGTCTACTAGTTTTAAGGTTATTAAACAGTATTGTTTTCTTTATCCCTTAGGCGAGCCTTCAGGCCAGTTAACCTGTGCTCTGATACCACTTTATAACACCCGCAGATCTCTAATTCATTATTAAACACCATTATTAACGAAAATGTAGCGGGAACTTAAACGGGGTGTTACCGCCGTGTTTCCTTCTTGGAAACACCAGGCTGGATGTCAAGTCTAACAATTAATATCAAGTCTTCGCAAAAAAGTCAACTTTACAGTGTTCAAAACTTTAACATCACAAATTAAATCAACTATTGTCTATTACAACTTCTATTATTTATTTCATTCATATTCCGCATTCGAATCTCGCCCTACTTTCGAGTCCCCAGCCCCTAGCATAGCTAGATCACTTAAAAACAAACATTTTATAATAGTGAGATAAACTCAGTAACAAGCACTCCTAACAGTCAAACACGCACACAAATCCATTTTGAAAACATTTGAGGGAAGGGGACAGCGATACGTCTTCTAAACACACAACCCATTATCACAATCTTCCTTGATCATCACTTTCAAAGTCATAATTCCACAATTTAATTCAAATTGCATCTGTTCCAGTGAACGTTTGGGTGAGCGACCCCAGTGGATCTCATGGCCTGTGCTCTCACATAGCGCAGCTGCTTAACTCATTCCTGACCTACCGCTTCTTAGGCAGTTACCGCTTATCTTTTCCTGGCCTACCACCATTATGGATGGTTACCGATAGTCCTGGTCCACGTCTCAACCGAGCATGTGGCCGCTCACATGCATGCACTTGTTACCCGAGAAAGGCAATGGCCTTCAATCAATCCAAATCTATTTAACTCATCCCATTTAGTTCTTTTTAATTAACGAGTCCTTACCTCTTATCAGAGGTAAACTTAGCATAATTAGTTCATTCATATTCAAACACCTTCCCCCACAGAACTCGCAATAGCAATCCAGGAATTCCAAATACAATCGAAATAAATTTCAACTCTAATGACATGATAAGTTTCAACTTCCAGACATAACACAATATACAGTTTTCATCATGCAGTCACTTTCCTTTCATACACCAGTGTTCCTTCAATTTTGAAAAGAAATGCCAGAAATTCTTACTCAAGTTCCAAAACGTTCATGGTTTCAACAACGCAGGGGAAGGGTTAGGGCATGATTGTTACCTAGATACCGTATAATTTATAGGTTCGGTTACTTAAGCAAGTTCACTGCTCTACACCTGGGCCCATACACAGCCCACAGTCAATCCACGCTCAATATAGGACATCCTTGGCCCTCCCACAAATTTATAAAAGGATTTCTAGATTTTTAATTCATCCAAACCTTAACCCTGGTTAAGGTTCAGGCTAGCCAGTTTCTAAGTTCAACTTCCCAAAGTGATAACGTTAGTTCCTGATATCCAATTCTAGTGTTCTAAGTCAATTCCAAATCCTTAAGTCGTCCTCTACATTTTCTATGTTTAGGGTTCGGTATGGATCTGTCCCAAACTAGGACATATTTTCACTTCCTTCTGAAGTGTCTGTGACTGTCTTCCCCTGTGACAATCCCAGAAAAATTTATTACAATTCGGGCTACCCTACTCCAAACGGCCCAATTCCAAAACAAAATTGCTCGATACATCCAGCGGTTTCCACCCACCAAATTTCATGATTTCTGGCAGCCAAACCTATGCTAGGGATTTTTTTTTCAAAATCAAGAATGAAGCAGCCCCAGAGCCTGCTTTCCAGATTCTGCCCAGAATTTTAGCCTAAGTTCCAGACCTCATAACTTTTTTTCTCGACTTTCAAAAATCAATTTTTTACCCAACTTAGAAAGATAATTTCATCTTTAAAACTTTCATGCTCAACGCTTTCACAAAATTGCACAGTAGCTAGGTCTAAAAATTTTAAAACTGCCAACTATACCTGCAGTGCCGGGTTTTTAATAGTGTCCAGTGTTTCGACCATAACTCCTTCATTTTAACTCTGATTCATTCGATCCAAAAACTCACAAGATTTTCACATCCTGATCTAACTACCATAAAATTTTCAGGATTTTTAGACAACGGGACTAATTATACCAAATTTCCAAAGTCATGGTAAAAACGGTTTCAATTCTGCCCAAATCGTCCTTCCTCTTTATAAACAGTTTTCGCATGATTTGGGTTATCAAAAATTTACCCGTTCCCGTTAGTCGGCCTTAGACCCTCGCCCAGACCCAAACATGCCAAAGGACCACTTTTACTAAGGCTAAAAAAAATAAAACGCCATCAAAATATTGTTATAAAATTACCTTGAGTCGGAAACGGGGTTAGTTCAATGGAATTTCCACCTTCGCTCAAGTTTAATGCCGGAAATGCAAGACAAGGGAAGGTAGTAGCGGGGTGGCAGCGCAAGAGGCGGCAGCCCAGTGGTGGTGACGGCGGTCGGCGGCGAGGGAGGAGAGAGAGACAGAGTGCAAGGCTAGACACAGAGAGAGAGAGAGAGAGAGAGAGAGAGAGAGAGAGAGAGAGAGAGAGAGAGAGAGAGACGTGAGGAAGAGAGTGGGAGAGGTGAGGGAGTTAGGGTTTTAGGTTTGGGAAAAAAAGAAAAAAGAGGAGAGGTTTAGGAAGGGTTTGATTCTTGCTCAAAATAAAACAAATATTTAGCTTGATTTGGGGGACAAACTCATGGCAAGGGGGTAATTGATGATGATTAGGGTTTAAGAAAGACCCAAAAATCAACTAATAAAATAATACTAGTAATGATAATAAATTAAAAAAATATTAGTAATCATAATAAATAAAAATCATAATAATAATAATAAAAATGGTAATACTAGAAGTTTTATAATTAAAAAAAATCAAAGAGGGAATTTTTTTTTTTTTGAAGATTTAGAACCTTTTAGAATATTGAAAATTAATTAAAAGCTTTCTTAAGCAAAATAAATTTCACAAGAACTCATTTGGCATTGACTTGGATCTAGGTCGGTCCAACCTGAAAATAATTTTTCCCAAATTAAATTTTCGGGGTTTTACAGGACTTCATAGGAATATCCATGTACTGGCTAAGAAGCCTGGTGATGGTGTAATGCATACCAAACCCCAAGCTATCACTTATTCTCACCTTCAACCTCTTACAAATCCAAGTCAAGGTACCAAGATCATGATGACAATAATTTTAGCACTAGTTACAACTCTTGTGCAACCTAATTTGTTGGAATTAGTAATTTGAAATAATTTCCAGTAGATCTTGAGACTTTTTTGGTTCTTGCACTAGTATTGATTGAATTTTGGCAACTCCATTGCCCTAGTACAAGTTTCTCTGTCTGCATATACTAATATTGAGAGCTTTTATTTCTTGCCTAAACTTGTGTAGTTGGTACAACTCCAAGTTACACAATTTCTCTAAGATGCTTGTTTTAGGTACAGATGCTTCAAATTGTGATTGGACAACATTGGACATAGAAATAACCAAGATTAATTGGATTGAACACAAGAATCAAGTTTTGAAGCAATCTAAATATTTCTCCAATTTGAAGGATTCACAACCATGATCTTTGAATGTCCTCTCATGGGATAATTCCCCATTCAGCAACTAGAGATTCCTAGTGGAATCACTCTTATTGTAGAGTATAATTCTATTGAAGCTTCTTGGAAGATGGGAAAACATCCAAAAAAATTCCATGTTCATCTTGTAATTATCTTTAGAATTTGGATTTATTTTTATTTGGATAATTTATTGGATTCTTATCTATCCACTTGGCACACTTTGTAAGAGTTGATTTCCATCCATTTGGATATTTAAAGACCCCTTTCCTCATTTTAATTCTCAAATTTGGGAAGTTTATGAATCAAATAGCAAATGGCTTTTTCTCTTTACAAAATCTTTTTAATCTTAAGCTCATTTTGACTGGAGATTAAGATCTCTACTTATAATTTGGTAGATTAAGTCTTTTAGGGGAGTAATTTAGTGGGGTTGTTCTATCCTTTTTTATTCTCATTCTTGGGTTTCAATCTTGTAATTCCATTGATTGCTTGAAACTGATTCTATGGAGGAACTTCTCTTGGTGTTTTTAGTTGTTGATTGATTTGTTAGCTTGGGCCCTTGTGGATCTATCCTCATCAGTTAGTATTAGAGCCAAGGGTTCCTCCTTTGGTAGTTTTCTCATTGCCCTCATTCTTCACTCCTAAATCTACTCCCAAAAAGCCCACATTTCAATCTCATTCAAAAACCGTCACTTCTTTCTTTCCTCAATAATCTTTCTAGTCCATAAAGGACCCTAGTCCCAAAGTCATACCCATCCCTAAACATGACCCATATCTCCATAAAATAACCTAACCCACAAAATTCCCCCCCAAAAAGATAGCAAATCCATCTTAGATCTTTGGCATGACCTACTCTTGCTAAGTAGAACACTATGCCGATTTTGTGTGACAAACCCGAAGTTTTAGAAGACTCCTAGTTCCTGTGCCAACCTGCATGAGCGCGTCGACCTACACGACCATGCTACCCTCAGCGGTCGTTCACTCCTACTGGTGCCATGCCACTTTAGAGCGCTTGTGCTATCTTGCTTTCTCTCAATCACCCTTCTTTCGTCTCTTACCGGACCAAATCATGGCAAATGAAAGAGACACTTCTCACTCTTGGGGCATTCCCTTTAAGCAAGCCCAGAAGATGAGCAGAGTCACCATTGAGCTCGATGAGCAAGTGAAGAGACTTACATGGGAGCTAGAATAAGTAAGAGTATCAGTGCCCATTGGAAGAAAGGTTACAGTTAAGAGTTTGATCTAAGCGCTCCTGTGAAGATCTTATTGATAGGGGTAAGATAGCTAGAAGAAGGCATCTAAATATAATCTTAGGGAGCTCAAAGTAAAAGCACTAAAGTTTGATGACAATCTCACCCCAAAGAATTGTCTAGATCGGGTTTACAGAGTTGATATTTGAACTTAAGGAGTATAATGAAGAAAAGTCATTCAAGTTAGCTATTCTTAAGAAGAAAACGTATATGCTATGAGAAATTGAAGAAGAACAGGGTAAGGGAAATTGAGTCTAAGATCAAAACACACTCTAAACTCAAGAAGTATATGGACAAGAGGTTCTTATCATCCTTATACAAGCAACTATTCTATCTCAAAATCACCAAAAACTGATCTCATATTCCTAAGGTATGAAGAAATGATTCACAACTACTAGAAATTCTCAATTGTGGTGGGTGAGAATGCTACAGTGGATGTTGCTTTTCCATTAGGTCTTGGTGTTGTCCACTAGTGGGCTAGGTCAAGGTGAATACGAATGCAACAGTGCTTGGTGGACGAGTGGCGCTTGATGGGTTACTTGGGACTTGATGGTAGAGTTTTGGAAGCAGAAATAAAGAGATTCAAAGTGGAAGTGGCATCTGAGATGGTTGAATTTGATGCTATACGCTTTACTTTTTTTCACGTAAGGTATGTTGGCTAGAGGAAACTGGTGATTGAATTTGATTCCAAGAGCATCATCTCCGGGCCACAAACATATTTTATTTGAAGGACTCCCATAGTTATGTGCATTAATGATCTTAGCAGTATGATTTCTCGTGTTTGAGTTGTCATCCAACCATGTTAGATAGATGGGAATACGGCTGCTCATTTGGTAGTTAAATTATATTTATTTATGGGGGATGAATATATTTTACAAAATTTTAAAAATAAAATTCGAATTTGATGTTTGTTTTAAAAGGGGACCAATTTTTGGATGGAATACAGAAAAACGTGGCGAAAAATAAATCCAACCCGAAATAGACGTTCGTTTCATTAGAAATCCTATCGTTAGTTAGAATCCCCACCAAAAAAAATCAACAAGACTTCACTCAATCATAGACTCCCACGTCATTTGCTGGCATCATCTCAGAACTCCCGAATCGCAACGAAAAAGAAAAGTACCCGCTCCGAAATTTCTCCCTCTAATCGGAATAGAAGGATCTAGAAACCCTAGACTAGTTCCTATAAAACTATCCGCCTCTTGGACCCAGTACCCTAACTGCTTTGCTTCTTTCTCTCGTTTGTGGGATTTTTCTTTCTTGTTCGCCTTTCAATTAAGATTTTGAGCGATCGATTGATCTTGACGAGAGAGAAAGAAGAAGGTCCAACAATGGCGGACACTGAGACGTTTGCTTTCCAGGCTGAGATCAATCAGCTTCTCAGTCTTATTATCAACACTTTCTACAGCAACAAAGAGATCTTCCTCCGTGAGCTCATCAGCAATGCTTCTGATGTAAGTTCACTTTCTCTCTCTCACTCTGTAGGTCAATGTTGTTGTTTTTTTTTTTTTTTTCAATCTAGATTTGGAATGTCTCATTTAAGAGCCGATTGTTATTTCAAGTCACTTGATTCTGTTAGGTGTATGGATAATTGTCTTGTTTCCCTGTTATTTCGGGTGATTTGAGTATGAAAATAAGGTTTGAGTCAGATCAAGCCGTAAAACGTTGTGCATTTGGATTCTCTTAGATCGTTCGTACGTCATGATAGTGCCTGATTCTTTGTTGGTGTACTCCTGTGATCTGTTCTTGTGTTGTACCTCCAGTGAGTTATCTTGTATCGTGGATGAGATATTTGAGAGAGACTATCTACATCGGATAAGTTTTACGCTGTTTTTGGGCACTGAGTAAGACTTTGATGATAGTGATAGCTATTGTTGTTAATTGACTTATATTGTAAGACGAATCTACAACAGTGATTGGCCTGCTTTACTTATGACTATGGCTTCAATTCACTAACCGGAATTATATGTTCTTAGACTTGCAAAACTTGACCCAGAACCCAAACGGAATGACCCAAGTCTACGCCCAAGTGGAAACCTGAAATATGATACCTGATATGAACCTGACCTTACCAGAAGTTTTCCTTGAGAGCCTTGGAAATGCCCCTTCCAATCTAGGATTTTATTGACTTGTACATGCCGTCAATTGAAATTAACCCGGCCTGACCCTTGGGCGAACCAAACAGCCCGTTTGCTAGATGCCTAAATCTAATAACTAGTAACTGTTTGTTTGGCCACTAAATGAAATTGATTAGTGTTAATCTCGTTCTTCTTTGTGTTGGATGGCACCAAATGTGAATTTTTGTACAGAATGTGCGCATTAGTTTTCGTTGCATGTGCTTTGGTTGGTTGATGTGTAATTTGGCTGTGGGGAGAATTCCATCTTAACCTGATGGAAGTGGCATCTTAGATGAACTATGCTGGCAACAGTAGTAGTTTTGTCTCGACGTGAATCATGCTTTTGATTATGATTGTGATCAATGCTTATTAATACATCCATGTTGGCATTCTTTTAGGCTTTGGATAAAATTCGTTTTGAGAGCTTGACAGACAAGAGCAAGCTTGATGCCCAGCCAGAGCTTTTCATTCACATTGTGCCTGACAAGGCCACCAACACCCTGTCAATCATTGACAGTGGTATTGGGATGACCAAGGCTGGTGAGTACCTTCAGCACGCGCTCTTATCTTGTTATTGCTATTTCGTATCAGTGGGATTGTATCCACTGGATGTTTCATATGTAAGTAACTGTGGTGTTTGTTATCTTGTGTAGATTTGGTGAACAACCTGGGTACAATTGCAAGGTCCGGTACCAAGGAATTCATGGAAGCATTGGCTGCTGGTGCTGATGTGAGCATGATTGGTCAGTTTGGTGTGGGTTTCTACTCTGCTTACCTTGTTGCCGAGAAGGTGATTGTTACAACCAAGCACAATGATGATGAGCAGTATGTCTGGGAATCCCAAGCTGGTGGTTCCTTCACAATAACCAGGGACATCTCTGGTGAGAAGCTTGGCAGGGGTACCAAGATCACCCTCCTTCTGAAGGAGGACCAACTCGAATATCTAGAGGAGCGCCGCCTCAAGGACTTGATCAAGAAGCACTCTGAGTTCATCAGCTACCCTATTTCTCTCTGGGTTGAGAAGACCATTGAGAAGGAGATTTCTGATGACGAGGAAGAGGAGGAGAAAAAAGATGAGGAGGGTAAGGTTGAAGATGTAGATGAGGAGAAGGAGAAAGAAGAGAAGAAAAAAAAGAAGATTAAGGAAGTTTCTCACGAGTGGTCTCTCGTCAACAAGCAAAAGCCCATCTGGATGAGGAAGCCTGAGGAGATCACAAAGGAGGAGTATGCTGCTTTCTACAAGAGCCTTACCAATGACTGGGAAGAGCACCTGGCAGTGAAGCACTTCTCTGTTGAGGGTCAGCTAGAGTTCAAGGCCATCCTCTTTGTGCCCAAAAGAGCACCCTTTGATCTCTTTGACACAAAGAAGAAGCCTAACAACATTAAGCTCTATGTTCGCCGTGTCTTCATTATGGACAACTGTGAAGAGCTGATGCCTGAGTACCTCAGCTTTGTCAAGGGTATTGTGGATTCCGAGGATCTCCCTCTCAACATCTCCAGAGAAATGCTGCAACAGAACAAGATCTTGAAGGTCATCCGCAAGAACCTTGTCAAGAAGTGCGTTGAGCTCTTCTTTGAGATTGCTGAAAACAAGGATGACTACAACAAGTTCTATGAGGCTTTCTCCAAGAACTTGAAGTTGGGTATCCACGAGGACTCTCAGAACAGGAACAAGCTTGCTGAGCTTCTTAGGTACCATTCAACCAAGAGTGGTGATGAAATGACCAGCCTTAAGGATTATGTGACCAGGATGAAGGAAGGTCAGAATGACATCTTCTATATTACTGGTGAGAGCAAGAAGGCTGTTGAGAATTCCCCTTTCCTTGAGAAGCTGAAGAAGAAGGGTTATGAGGTCCTCTTCATGGTTGATGCCATTGATGAGTACGCTGTTGGACAGCTCAAGGAGTTCGAGGGCAAGAAGCTGGTGTCTGCCACCAAGGAGGGTCTAAAGCTTGATGAGAGTGAGGATGAGAAGAAGAGAAAGGAAGAACTGAAAGAGAAGTTTGAGGGTCTCTGCAAGGTCATCAAGGATGTCCTTGGTGACAAGGTCGAGAAGGTTATTGTGTCTGACCGTGTTGTTGACTCTCCCTGCTGTTTGGTCACTGGTGAGTATGGTTGGTCTGCCAACATGGAGAGGATCATGAAGGCTCAAGCCTTGAGGGACTCTAGCATGGCTGGCTACATGTCCTCAAAGAAGACCATGGAGATCAACCCTGAGAACCCTATCATGGATGAGCTGAGGAAGAGAGCTGATGCTGACAAGAATGACAAGTCAGTGAAAGATTTGGTGCTCCTCTTGTTCGAGACTGCCCTTCTGACCTCTGGTTTCAGCCTTGATGACCCCAACACCTTTGGAAACAGGATCCACAGAATGTTGAAGCTCGGTCTGAGCATTGATGAGGATGCTGGGGATGTTGATGTTGACATGCCTGTACTTGAGGAGGCTGATGCTGAGGGCTCAAAGATGGAGGAAGTAGACTAAACTTCGTAGTTTCCTATTATCCAGCTAAGTAATTACCAAGTTCTCTAGTACTAGTGATTTCCATACTGTCTTTTTGCCTCTAGAATATGTGAACGGAGGGCAGTTATGCTTGAGATTGATCCCCTAATCTGGGCCTCTCTTTTTGGGGTTAGTTTTTGTGAACAAGTTTTTAAAGTCTCTTTGCCTGTGTGAATGGCATTTCATTGCTTTGATCTATTTTCTCGTTTAAGTTTCTGGTGTGTTTTGCTTTTTTCACTGGTTGCTTATATAATTTTTAGCACGTAATTGGATGAGGTATGGTGCCAAGACGCATGTCAAGTCTGCTTTCTTGAGTCATATTTGAGTTTGGCCCCCTCTGAATAAATTGGCCATCTTGGATGGGGGAGGGTGGATGACGAACTTCTTAAAGCTGGTGATGTTGACTTATGGTCTGTTTAGTATTTCTTAATCCAGGTCGAACCTTTTTGGGGCTTTGTAGTTACGAATTGCTTTATGGTGATTTATGGTCTGTAAATTAACTCCCGCAGCTGTGGCATATTTTCTTTCTTTTAATTATCTCTGGTATTGTGCAAGTACAGAGCGTAGCTAAAATGACCAAACTCAGCTGTCCTCTTCCAATAATGCTTGACACCAACACCGTCTACTGCATCATCGTATACATTACAGCATTAGAATTCCACCTAATTTCCTCCATGTGGTGGGCCGTGCGCCACTGCACTTGGTGCCACCTAATCTATATCTATTGCACGAGCCCAATGCACTTGTCATATTCTAGCAAGTAGCAACTCGTCACGTCACCCTGGTCCCTAGCACAAGTCATCATGCATAAGCCTAACCACTCCAAAATCATTGGTCCTCTTCCCTCCAACAGTTATGTCGTATTTGATTGGAAGTAGTATAATTACTATGTAATGAAAATCAATTATGCAAGTATAGTTACTATGTAATGAAAATTAATCATGTAATGTAATTGTTAAGGTGATAAAATGAGATAATAATTGCATTACAATGTTTGGTTAGAAAGTTTGCACAATTGTAATAGGATAAGTTCATTTAGAAACAACGCCTCATTTTATTTAAATCTAGGATCTGTAGTCACAATTCAATTAACACTTTATTTTACTTTAATTATTTAGTACAATTGTGATAAATATGATTTATTTGACCATGATCATGATCATGATCCTCTACATGAGATTGATTTTACTCCATTTACTCCAATTTACACTAATGTAATGTTTTCAAGTTTGAATTAGCTAAATTTTTCAGTAAGTAGAGAGAGAAAATGATGGTTTATGGTTCAAATTAGGAGAGAGAAGATGTTCAGAACCTATTGAAATGCAATTAATTACAATAATGTGATCATGGTATGAGCTTGATTAAACTTAAGAGAGACAGCACTAACGAGGTCTATGCACGGTCGATGCTATTGATGAATATGCTGTTGGACAGCTTAAGAAGTTTGAGGGCAAGAAGCTGGTTTCTGCCACCAAGGAGGGTCTAAAGCTTGACGAGAGTGAGGATGAGAAAAAGAAAAAGGAAGAATTGAAGGAGAAATTTGAGGGTCTATGCAAGGTCATCAAGGATGTCCTTGGCGACAAGGTGGAGAAGGTGATTGTGTCTAACCGTGTTGTCGACTCTCCCTGCTGTTTTGGTCACTGGGGAATACGGTTGGTCTGCCAACATGGAGAGGATCATGAAGGCTCAGGCCTTGAGGGACTCGAGCATGGCTGGCTACATGTCCTCCAAGAAGACTATGTAGATCAACCCCGAGAACCCCATCATGGATGAGTTGAGGAAGACGGCTGATGCCGACAAGAATGATAAGTCAGTGAAGGACTTGGTGCTGTTATTGTTCGAGACTGCCCTTCTGACCTCTGGTTTCAGCCTGGATGACCCCAACACCTTCGGCAACAGGATCCACAGAATGTTGAAGCTTGGTCTGAGCATTGATGAGGATTCAGGGGATGTTGATGTTGACATGCCACCACTTGAGGACACCGATGCTGAGGGCTCAAAGATGGAGGAAGTTGACTGAGCTTGTGCCGTTGGTATCCTTTCTGTTAAGTAATTACTAAGTTCTTAAGTAGTAGTTATTTGCCTCTAGCAATTGAGAGATAAAGTCTTCTGAACTCGTACGATGCTATGGTGTAGGCCCTGTTTTTTGGTGTTTGGATTAGTTTTTGGAGAACAAAGTGGTAAATTTCTAGTTTGAATCATTGCCTGTTCTAGTTACAGCATGCGTTAGATTGCATATGTGCTTGCAATTTATAACTTCTGTTCAGTTGTTCACCACAAATTTGATGGCCCATAGGGAGCAAGTAAGCCGAACCCCTCCCCCCCGCCTGCTTCCCCCAACCCCAAAATGGATTAAAAAGTCCATGTTGTAAAACATGAGTATTGACCGTTTGAATTCCTTGAAGTAGGGTGAATTATTACTTTAAACCTCGCTTTTCAGTTGAATTTTTCAGTATCCTAAACTTAATTGAATTTTTTGGGGTATTTTTCTTCATTATAAGATGAACTTTGAAGGTATTTATTTTGTCTATACCATTGTCAACTTGTAGATGCTATATTATTTATTGATTGATAATGTGCTAGCTTATCAAATGTAGGTGCATTTACTTATGATGGGAAATCTACATGGGACATATGTGGGAGTTACCTCCATAGTGGTCCAGATAAAATAAATATTCTTGATGGTTATGTTGTTGGTGTTCTTTCTTAATATTGATTTATTGGTGCCTAGTACCCCAAAAGTAGGATCATTAGCGTTAGCGTCCCAAAGTCCCACTAAAATAACTTGCTGAGCATGTACTATGACATCCACATTATTAATATAAGGTCATGTTAGCATTTCAACGCCAAACTATGGACTCTATTGGGTTGGCTATGGACATTGTAAATGGCTTGAAAGTATGATTTATATTGCGCTAGTGGCTTGGATTGTTTTGCACATTTGTCTTATACTTTGTATTATTTTAAGCCAATTTTTCCAACATTAAAAAATAAAACATTCCAATGCTCAGCTCCAACTTTATAACGTTAAAATAATCCTTTTCCCCCTCTGAACATAAGGCTAAGCTCATGAACCATAAGAGAATGCTTATTGTCCTATGTAAACGTTTGTTTTTCGTTACTATAGCATAAAGAAGATATCCACATATATAATGCTATTTTCTATAAAGAAGAAAATTTTGTGTAATGTACATCTTTTGGATATAGAAGGTAGTCTGCGACAAACAAACACTTAATAAGACTGAATTTTATGAGGAAAAAAGGTAGCGGAGCGAAGGGATGATAAGAAAAGGAAAGGAGATGACTGAAATTCACATTGCTTGGATGTGTTAATAAGGATGTTGGATGGAAATGAGGGTGATTTCATTAAAAATCTTCGCCTCCCTTCCACCCTTAATTGGGGCTTGAGGGAAGAAAAGTTAAGGTAATGGGAGTGAAATGCTTGAAGTGGTATGATAAGTGTCATATTTACATAAATTATTTAAGTGTTTGGAGTCATTTTAGAGGATTACTATGCTTAATTATATAATTTGCGCCCTATTTCTGCTATTTGTTTGGGTTTCACTTGTTTTAGAAGTGTTTGCAAATTTTGACATTGTGAGCCTAACATTGAGGCCTTATGAATCAAAGAAGATAGCGAAAGAGGCCCAAAAACAGCCAAGACGAGCGTACAGTGGTTAGCACCACGGTTCTAGAGGTTCCATATTCAAGCAACAAGATGAAAAATTGAAGACAGAAGAACCAGAAGGGACCACGGTTTGTAAGGTCATCCATAGTCAGTCCATGGTGCTTCTTCCCAATGTTTTCTAATTTTCTTTACGGTTATTCGTGTTCCAAGCGTTTTGGATGCTAGCAGGTTTAATTCCAGTGATAAAGCCCCCCTTTTACTGTTTCCTTAGGATCCTATCATCATCTACCACCCTTATTCACTCAATTTCATCCACCGTTGGAGAGAGTAGAAGAAGAAAGAAGCAGACGTCGAGCAACATTCGAAGGCTTTTGTAATTAGATTGAAAGATCATCATCCAGGTTACTAGAATAAGCTTTTCTTTCCTTCTCTTTTCCTTTAACTTCTCTTTTAGTTTACATTAAGAGTTCAGAGATGTTTCCTTTGTTGATTTCAATAATGAGTGAGTAGTTTCCTTAATCTAGAGGTTGCAAAACCATACGATGTTGTTCATTTTACTAGTTTAAACTTTTTGTGCTTTGAAAGATTGCTTGATTGTTTCAATCTAATCCCTGAATTTTTGATTGCCATTGTGAGATTTTTGGCAACTTCTTGAATGTAAATTAGATGCTAGATCGAAGGATTGAAAAGTGAAGATTGATGTTGGAAAACTAGGATTAGACTTGGTTTAATAATCACAGAAGTATAGTGGATTGAGTTATGTTGTGATAATTATATTCTTAAACTTGATTAGATTAAGATCTAATGAGGTTTAATAATTAGTTTAATGAGGTTTAATAATTAGTTTGATTAGGTTAATCCACTTTGTTTTCAAAGAAAGTTGTGAATTCTTAAATATTATCAACCATTAAATTAACTAATAAAGTGAAAAGTACTTATTTGACTAGTTAGATAAGCACATCCTTAGGTGATGTGACCCCTAGGTATTTTGAGTAATTGAAGTTAGTGCTTTTGTTGTTTAATGTTTCTTAGATAAAAATCCAAATCAAATCTTGATTTCTCATAGCAAAGTTTTAAAGAAATACTTGGTAATTCAATCCAGTCTTCGTGGGAATAACCTTGATTTATACTACAACACCCATGTACTTGCGGTGACAATCAAGTTTTTGGTGCTATTACAGGGGAATAGATTTGAATATTGAGTTACCTTCGAGAGTTTGACTAAGCATTTTCCTTCCTTTTTATTGTTCAATTTTACTCTTTTGATGTGTTTTGATTGCGTGTAGGCTACCTTCTATTTTATGCATAACTCTCCTAGATTTGGAGGAGCACTCTTTTAATTTGACCTTCAGATCGAGATGACTTTCTATAGATTGAAGAGAGACCGAAAGATTCAGGAGGAGCTAGAAGCGGCCAAACCCACAATAAAGATGGCGGGTGGTGAATATGAGCAAAGAAGGACCCTTAGAGACTACGCCACTCTGCGAGTCTATAGCCTCACTCGAAGCATCACTAGGGCCCCCCTGACCGCCAAAAATGTCGAGTTCAAGATGGCGCTAATCTTAATGGTGCATCAATCTCAGTTCGGCGGCACACTCGTGGAAGATCCAAATCTGCACCTCTCGATTTTTATAAAGTTATGTGATACTTTGAAGATCAATGGAGTCTTTAGTGATACGATCCGCCTCCACTTATTTCTTTTCTCTCTTAGGGACAAGCAATGGTGTGGCTTCACTTATTGCCATTAGGGTCGGTTACCACATAGGATGAGCTCACCAAAGCATTCCTTGCCAAGTTCTTCCCTCCTAGCAAAACAATGAGGTTGAGAAACCATATCACTTCATTTGCTCAACAAGAGGAAGAATCGCTTTATGAAGCTTGGAAGCGATTCAAGAATCTTTTGAGGTTGTGCACCACTATGCTCTCCAAAAGTGGATGATAGTGCAAACGTTCTATAATGGAGTTACAGAAGCTATGAGGTCCATAACAGATGCTGCAGCGGGAGAAACCTTGATGAGCAAGCCCGAGGATGAAGCATGTAACTTGACTAAGGAGATGGTGCTCAACAACTACCAATGGTCCAATGAGATGATTCCTTTGAAGAAAACTAGAGGTCAATTTAATTTTGACGCTTTAACTCTGCTTATGCTAAAATTGATGCTATGACTTAAAGGCTTGATTGTTTGACTATTAATACATGAATGCATGTGCCCCTCATCTACTTGTGATAGTTGTGGTTCTTTTGACCATATGAATTTGAATCGTCAAGTTGGGAACCTTTTGCCTCATCTTCTGGTGAGCAAGTTGTATATGTCAATAACTTCCAACCTAGGCTGAACTGTAACCCATACTCAAACACTAATCTTGGTTAGAAGAAGCATCCCAACTTCTCATATAGGAGTGATCCTCTTCCTTTTCTCCAAGTCAATGCTAGGTCCTCACCTCTCAGTTTTCAAAGACCTAACTTCCCTCCATAACCTCCACAAAAAGTCCAACCAAGAGGCTATGTTAAAGAGTGCTCTTTAGGCGCAACAAAAGCAAGATAAGCACATTGAGTAACTAGTCTCTAAAGTTAATTTGGCAAATATTGATAAGAAGATATTTGAATCACAAATTGCATACCAAGCTTGCTTTTTTTCTACACCTCTAAGTAGATTACCCAGTAAGCATGAGCCCAACCCTAAAGAGCATTGTAACTTTATTATCTTGAGAAGTGTAAGCAATTAGAGGCCTTCAAGGGTGCTAGCATTGAGGTGGAGAGTGGGAATGGTCACGATATGAATGCTAATACTTTTACTAGTGAATATCTGTCCCAGGAGAAGAGTAAGCGTGAAAAGCCTATGGAGTCTAAGTCTCCTTTTTCGAAACCTTCCATGCCACCTTTACCTTTTTACATAAAGATTTGCCAAGGTCAAACTTGATGCTCAATTTGGGAAGTTTCTTGATATGCTCCAAAAGTTACATGCGAAGATTCATTTCATTGATGCTTTATCTCATATGCCTATGTATGCCAAATTTTTGAAAAAAATCCTCTCCAAAAAGAGGAAGATTGATGAGCATGAGACCATAGCTTTATGTGAGGAGTGTAGTGTCATGGTCCTAAACAAGTTTCCCACTGAGCTTAATGACGCTGGTAGCTTCTCTATTTCTTACTTGACTAGGAATGTTAGCATTAATAGGGTTTTGTGTGATCTTGGTTCTAGCATAAGTATGATGTCCTATTATATTTTTAGGAGATTTGATCTAGAGAGTTAAGATTGACTACCATTTCTCTTTAATTAGCATATCATTATGTGAAGTACCATTTGGGCATTTTGAAGGATATACCCAATAAGGTGGGTGACTTTTATGTACATGTGGACTTTGTGATTCTTGATATGGGTGAAGATGCCTACACGTAAATCATTCTTGGGAGGCCTTCTTGGCCACTGCAGGCTGTAAAATTGATGTTAAGGAGGGGAGGTTGACTTTTGATGTAGGAGAGCATCATGCCGAATTTGGTTTGTTCAAGGACTATGAGTTTTCTCCTTCTTCTCTTGATTGTTTTGGATGTAATGTGGTAGTTTCCAATAATACTGTGGAATTAGTTAATGCATCTTTGGATGATTCTCAAGTGTTTGATTTTATATCTTTTGAGGGCCAAGGACTTGATAGTGATAAGGTGGATTTGGTTGAGCACTTGCCACCTAACATTATCAAGGATGACCCTATGTTTTTGATGAGGTTTATCTGCAGGTTTGCATAAGTGTTGCTATCTTTGCTCTTTTAGACAGTGTTGAGAATGGCCTTGGTTTTGGAGTTCTAGTTTGATTATTGTAATGGTGGCCCATTTGATGGTTCCATCATAAGATGATTGTCTTTACGGACCATGTTGCTTGGAAGTACTTAATGCTTAAGAAGGACCTCTATCCCCTATACTTGAAGTTGTTCTTTTTGTAAGAGTTTGAGTTTGAGGTTTATGACAAAGGAGGGATGAGATTGTGAAGTCTCCCTTCTCACCAGTTTTATCTCTCTTCAAGGGATGATTGGTCTATGGTCTAGCTAGAGACCTTGAAGAAGCGCTGCTTGGGAGGTAACCTAAGGTTCTTTTTCTTTTTTCGTTACTTTTCTTTCTCTATTTTTATACATTTTTCATGTGTGCTTTTGCATGATTCTATTCCCTTGAGTATTTTCATGCCTTTCCATGTGTAGATTGAGGGCAACATATTGTCCAAGCATGGGTGTGCGATATTTTGTGTGTTTTGCATTATAATTTAGGCATGTTTTGTTTGAATTGCATTAGTGTTGCACATAAGTCATTTTGGTGCATGTTTACGTTTACAGTAAGGGTTTAGGTTGCATCTGAAAAAATTGGAAAAAAAAAGAAAAAATGAAAAACTAAAAAAAAATTTGGAAAAAATTGAAAAAAAAAATCCCCCAATAATAATTCTCTAGGCATGTTAGATTTCATGAGTTTAAGTGACTTTTGATGAGTGACCCCCTTTTGTGTGAAAACTTGAAGGTTTTGTGAATGTTGATTATTTTAGCCCTTATCTTGATTGAGAACTATATTATTCCTTAGAGTTCTTAGTACTAATGTTGGTAAATGAGAGTCATTTTATGAGCTAATTAAGACCTTGACAGACATTCTATGGGATTTTAAGCCTTTTTGGACTAATTGATTATATTTAGTCACATGTTCTTTCATGTGTGTGGCTCTTCCATGTTACATCTCTAGAATTTACCTAGATTCTTGTTCAAAATCATATTAACATGCCATATTTATTAATGTCGTAGAGGCGTTCATTCATTATTTGCTTACTATAACCACATAGCCAAATAGTCTACCTTTGTGCTACATATTATGCCCTTTGCTAGCCCATTGAGCTGTTGACCCCTTTATTTTAGTCCTTAGCCATACACATATTTCTATCCCCAAGTAAAGTCTATGAAGTATCATTTCATGCACACATTAGGTATTTTTTGGGGTAATTGAGTTTAGGGTGGCATTGATATGTTGGTTTGTTAAAGGGTTGAGGACATTGAGCATTTTGATTTGTTCCCCTTTTGTTTGGGGTGTATTTATGTCTTAGGTTGTGAGTTAGCACTTAATGGTCCTAAAAATTTTAATAATTGAAACTTTTTTCCTGAAAAAAAGATGAAAAAGTAAACAAATAAAAAGACTCATGTTGCAAAAATAAGGGCGAAGGAGAAAACAAGAAGAAAAAGCAAGAAAAAAAAGGAGAGAAAAGAAATTGAAATAAAACTATTTGAATAAGATCACTGACATTGGACATGTATAGCTTGTCTTCCTTCTTTATCAACTCGTGTTCTACTTGATTCATAGGATATGTTCATTATGTTGATTAGACCTTGGAGAGTTGGTGTGTTTTATGGCAACCTAGCACGTTGTTGGTTGCTCTCTAATTATTTGGCTAAATAGCTCTATATTTCCCAAATCCATTAGTCCACTCATGTCCCTTAACCTTTGAGCCCGCATTATAACCCATGTAAAATCCTCTTGATTGTCATGTGCACACTGCATTTTAGTGCTTATTGTAGTTTACATATTTGAAATGAGTCTTGAGTAAACCCATACTTATTTCAACCACATCAACATCACCCAAAAGTGATGTTCTACTAGTCTATTTGGCTCCAAGCAACCAGTCTTGTGTGCTTGCATGGTATACTTTATAGTTCTTTGGGGATAATCAAGTTTGCTATCAGGCTTGTGGCCGCATACTTCTTTGAAATCATTCACCTTCTTCTAATTTTGAGATGCTTTGCACATTATTTGGAGTTACCATTGATTGATGTTCATCCTTGTGATGTGCTATGAGTTGCCTAACCTAAGGAGATCCTTGTGTTTTTAAATCCTAGATATATCTCCCTTTCTTAGTTTGTCTTGAGTTTAGCTTTTCTTGGGGATAAGCAAAGATCTAAGCACATGGGAGTGATAAGTGTCATATTTACATGGATTATTTAAGTGTGGCGAAGTTATTTTTGGGGATTAATATGGTTAATTATATGATTTATACCCCTATTTCTATTCGCTTACATTTTACTTGATAGAGAAGTGTTGCAAATTTTGACATTCTGAGTCCAAAGCATGTGAATGACAATTTCGATGCCTTATAGATCAAAGCAGATAACAAAAGATGCCCAAAACACCCAACACGGTTATCCTGTGTTCAATACCACGGTCTAAGAGGTTCCAAGTTGAAGTAGTAGGACAAATATTGAAGATAGAAGAACCGGAGGACGTGGTCATGGTCATGGCCACAATCAATCGATGGTGCTCCTCCTTCTCGATGTTGTCCAATTTTCTTCACGGTTGTTTGTACCCTAAGTGTTGTGGATGTTAGCATCTTTGATTTCAGCAATAAAAACCCTCTTTTACTACTTCCTTAGCCTATCATCATCTACCATCCTTATTCACACAATTTCATCGGCCATTGGAGAGAATTGACGAAGAAAGAATCAAAGATCGACAAGGTTCGATGGCTTTTATACGTCGATTGAAATATTATCATCCAGGCTATTAGAATAGCCTTCTCTTTCTTTCTTTTTCCTTTAACTTATCTTTCAGTTTAGATTAAGAGATTAGAGATGTTTGCTTTGTTGATTTCAATATGAGTAAGTGGTTTTCTTAATCTAGGGGTTGTAAAACTATATGATGTTGTTGATTTTGCTAGTTTGAACCTTTTGTACTTTGAAATATTGCTTTGTTGTTTCAATATAATCCTTGAGTTTTGATTACTATTGTGAGATTTTTGGTCAACTTCTTACATGTATTTTAGATGCTAGATTGAAGGACTGAAAGGTGAAGATTGGTGTTAGAAAACTAGGATTAAAGTTGGTTTAATAATCACTTGAGAAAGGATTATAAATTAAGTAGTCTTGTGATAACCATGCACTTAAGATTGATTAGATTAAGATCTAATAAGAATTAGTGATTATTTTGATGATGTTAATTCAGTTTGTTTTGTAAGAAAATTATGAATTCTTGAATATTATTGACCATTAAATCAACAAACAAAGTGAAAAATGCTTGTCAGACTAATTAGAGCAGCGCACCATTAGGTGAGGCTACCCCTAGATGCTTTTATTGAAATTAGTCCTTGTTGTTTAACATTTTTTGTATAAAAATCCAAATCAAATCTTGATTTCGCATAGCAAACTATTTAAGGAAAATCTAGTTTTTGAGGGAATGACCTCAATTTATATAAAACCCATGCATTTGCAGTGGTGATCATGGTGCACCCCCTAATATTCCCAAATAAAGCGAAACCATGCTGAATGGCATCTCTTCCCATCCCTTACCTTAATCCAAACAAAGGCTAAGAAAACTTGTTTCAGTGGAGGATAGAATCTGGGCTATTTGATCCTTGAAATTCTTGTGCCGCTATCCTAACAAACTACAACATGAACTCTTACAAGAGGAAGGTATTTCTCCACTTAAGAGCTTTCAACGGTTAATTTAGATAAGGAATTGAATATAATGAATAGGACAAAAACAACCTTCTTCTCTTTAGGGTTTCTTCATAACTTGTTTATATAGGGGTTCTTAGATAGTTCTCTAGGGGATTCATATTAAGATCCTACCTCTCGTTTGCATGAAAATTTTCCTTTAATACCTTTATCTTCTCAAGATCTTTCCCTTAGCTAGAAGATCTTCCTTGATCCCCCTACCACCCCGTTCGTAAGTAATGAGCCTCTCAAGTCGTAGCTAGGGCCTATTAGACAGGGTTATTTTAAGCTGATTATATTGGTTCAGACCCAATGCTCATTGCTAGAAGTTTGCTTTATTCATCTTACTTTCCTCTTTTTTGGGTTCAAGGGCTTTGGCCTAAGGTCCATTGGGAAACTTATTAGTGTAAATCATTTACCCTTTAAGATATGTGTGATCTATTATAAGGCATTCCTCAACCTTTTAGGCAGACCTAACTTTTCACTTCTTAGGAATTTTGTGCCTTGAGTTTGAGCTCATCCCAAACCTTAGGGGTTTCCCAAGGTTGGTTTGATTTCCCTTTTCTTGCATTAGCTCCTTCCTAAGTAGGTAGCCAATTTATTCTCCTAATAATTTTTACTCATCTTTTAGAAAATTTATTGAGTTTTCATCCAAAATTTAAAAATTCAAATATTGGCTTTTTGGTTGCCTTTTTCCTCGAGAATATTTGGTGTCCACTTTAGGTAGCTTAATCATGCCTTTTTAAGGTGTCTTTTCACTTTTTTTCTATTTTCCCATTTCATTAATGATGGCCGGCTTTACTTTTTACAAAGTTCTTGATTGGGCAGGCATATTTGTTGAGTTTTCTTCCCAATTTCCTAAGGCTCCCTATTCTAACCATCATTATAAACTAATCTTTTGGGGGTTATTTCATGCTGAAGTCTTAACGCTCAAAAATTTTCAACTCCTAGTTTGTTTTTCTCAGAGTTTTTCTTATTTTTTTCCTCGGAGTTTTTGGTTATCTTCTTACAACTCCTATTTTCTTGATCTTTCTATCTCCTTCCATGGTTAAAAATTTTCGAGATTAGAGATCCATTTAGACTCCTTAGGGAGCCTTCCCTATCCCTCCAATGCCTTGTAAGAGGATATTAACCAATACTGGGGAATAGGATAATCTTCCAAAGGCATTTTCATAATGTAAGCAATGATCAAGATTTAGTCGAATAGTATAGATTATTTGTTCTTAACTATCCCTATGTTTTTAGCTTTGCCAAAGAGGAAACATGTGTATCAACACTTGCGGGCAAGCATCAACATTGACTAGTCTTGTTTTAGGGCCCGATACACCAAGTCATGTGGGTTATCTTTCTTACTACCTTACCTTCGTTCAATAGTAAATCCTTCACTTCCATTGTCAAGCATCCTAAGGGATGCCCCATCATCATAGTAGAACAAGTTAAGGCTATTGGCCTCGACTGCCCCTGCATCTATTAAGTGCGACCTCTTGTTCTTGGTGGTCTTACCAATGTTCTAACTCCTGCTCCAAGCTATCCCCCTCCTCCAGCCATCCCTGACCTTTTCACCTTTGCCCATGCTCTAGAATATCATTGAATAGGTAAAACAATGGAGTTTTAGCAAGAAACAATGTGGTGCTTAATGGAGAAGACACAAGGAGGGTAATTGAGGATAGAGCTAACACCTTTTAGCCTCATCAAGCTCTAGACATGAAGTTCATCCCTGCCCAACCTTTTGGGGGAAAGAACTATTAGGACTATCAGTATTGGGGTTGAAGATTCTGATGACTCCCACTCCCTATCTGACATTGAGTTGACCCTCAGTCCCTACTTCACTTATGATAAGGACTTAAATTGTTGTTTTTATGGGAAGTCTAGCCCTTAGGATGTTGTTTGCTCCAAGGTTAAGAGAGAGACTGAATAGGTGAACAAGAGGTTGAAGAGGATTGGGGTTGGAAATGGAGGAAATAAGGCAAAAGGAAGAAGAAGGGAAGAAGAGAGAGGAAGAAAGAAGAACATCAAAGAGGATCACTAATAGGCACCATAGAGAACTAGAAGAGAGAGAGAGAGAGATTGTGTTTGTGTGTGTGTGTGTGTGTGTGTGTGTATTCAGGCTTCTTCATCCTAAACTATCTGAGCGAGGAAAATTTTCCTATTAGCAATATAACTCTTGGCAGAAATGTGCCTTATTCGGGTATATTTCGCTCAGGGCTCCCTTCAAGGAGGAGCATGAGAGGTGCTTTGGTGCTAAGGCTCATTGAGGGCTTTTCTATTTTCTGTTTCTCCTTTTTTTTCCTCTTCTTTCTTCTCATCTCTCTTGTTATTTATATTATATTGAAATTATAAAATTAATGAGAATGTCTCTTTATTTTGTCTTTGATAGTGTGTCTTTCTTTTATTTTTGGGCTTTTCCTCTTCCATTGACTTGAATTAGCAGGATAACAATAAAACATTTAGGGGTTTTTTAGCTAGAAATGGTTACCTTGAGGAATTTAGTTTATTGCATATTTTCACTTTAATTCTTATATTCTCTGTCCATATTAGGGTTCCCTATGCTTTCTTCCATATTTTCTATAAATACACATCCCATCACATTTGGAACTTATCTGGACCCCCTTCTTCCTCCAGTGGCAACCTTGTTTATCTTTGTTCCAGATGTTCTAGGGGTTGAGTTTCTTTGTGACCACTTCTACCACTGAAGTGAGGTCGCTCATCTTGCCTTTAGGTGCTTTAGATTTGGCATCTTTAGCAAAGAAATAGGAGATCACTTCCTACTTGGGATCTCTGCCAACTGTTAGGATCGCTTCAAGCCTTGGTGGTGGAAATTCTCAGTTAGAAATTTTGCTTATTGTGCTCTTTATTCTATTGTAGTACTATAGTTTCTTGCTTATTGTCTAGGGATTTGCCGCTTTGTTGGGGCCTTTGACCACCTTTGGCCTTATTTTTTCAAGTAGAGTCAATTGGTGTCATGAGGGCTCTTAGAAGCAAATACCGTTGTGAGTGTGCTTTTAGTATCGTAATTCTTGCCCTAGTAAAAGGTGTCACTATGATAAGTAAATCATTTCCTAGTTTAGGAGATAGGAAGGGTGATTATACACTTTTAGTAGCTGAGGATCCAGAAGCAGCTAGGCTTGGATCTCCTTTCATTTAGGTAGTTGCTGTTGTCTGATTATGTAATATGCTAGAGGTCCTTTCCAGCAGGATACTTATAGTGGCTTGGAAAAGCCTTCTTAGGGAGAGATATAGGCTCACAAGAGGAAAGCTTCCCTTGATCCTGTTGCTATCACCTCTCTTACTTTCGCCTAGCCTCTTAAACAAACATGATATTCTTCGAAGGAGCAAGAGGAGAATTGAATTCTCTCTTGAATTCTTAGAAAAGAGATAAAGGCCCATACCTCACCCCTCTATAGGTCTTGGGGGTAGGGTACTACAGGAACCTACTAAAGATGAAGCAAGAGTCATATCGCACTTATTAGGTTTCCGCCTTCTCCAAGGGCCAAGTTGTAAATGAACTAGAATTTATTGAAGATTTAGATTCAAATTTGCATTTTTAATTATGCTATTTGCATTTAATTTTGTTCTATATGTTGTTTCATCTTAGTTTATACTTCTCTAAAGTTTTCAAAAACCCTGGACTTTGTGCAAATTGGGAAGTAATGAAATATTATACTTAGGGAATTGCATTATCTTAGAGCTCATAGAAATTTCAATTAAAAATCGTGCATTTCAATTTTCCCTTTATCTGATTTTTGTTATATACGAATCTCCCGCTTACTTGTCCCCAACTTCACTATTTCTAAATCCTACCTGGCCCACGTGGATGGAATTATAAAGTCATTTGGAGGTGTTTTTAGGGGTTTTTAGTCCTTATTGCCTTTTCCACTTCTTGCCCCCTTTTACTAAATAGGAGCTTTCACCTTTTAGGCATTTCAAGTTTAACCAAAATTTCAAGCACCTCTTCGCCTGTTCTCGTTTCTGCACTCTATTCTCCTTAATTTTTTGCCTTTTCTCACTCGAATTTACCTTTCAACTTTCTAAAAACAACACTGGCATGGTTTCTCATAACAATACAAAGGAGTTCCTTCTCCTATAGTAGGAAGCCCTTTAAGGTTTTGGGGAAAAATTCTAGGCTATTCGAGTGGATGACTATCATGGGGATAGCTTAAAAGCTTTTAGAGCAAAAAGAAGATCATGAATAGTCTCTACTTAGATAAGTGCATAATTAGCATCTACCTCGAAAACTTGAAAGTTTGGTGTTGGAGTCTTCTTAAGGCTCTTATGCAATCTTTAGAGAAATTCAAGCATGGGCTCAGACTTCCCATGTAGTCGAATACCAAAGGTTCTTGGAGCTTTACAAAATTTTCTATTGTCAGCTTAGCCCTGATGCCATTTCCAACATCATAGCTTATGCATTGTTCTATTAAATTCGTAATAAAAGGCTATACCTAGCTGAGTTTACTAACTTTAGCATTTGCAAGGGAAGTTTAATTTGTTCAACCTTTAGGCATCAACCATGGCAGTATAACCCTTAATAAGCCTTTTTGGGTGAAAGGTTGGAAAGATGCTTAGGTACAGGACCCAATTTGCCGCAAGGGAAAAATACGGGTTCCATCCTAAGTGGGGTGAGCACGTCCCTATAAAGAGATGCCCTACTATGGGATAGATTGCCCTATTATGTGAGATATAACTCTAGGTTTAGGTCAGTCCCTATGGTGAAAAATGTAGGATGACTAGAGTCACCACCTTGTTAAGACCTAAATAAGCATAGGGCTTTCAGAACAATTTAAAAACCATTTTTGAAAACAAAGACGACTCCTATGCCTAAGAACACAAAAACAATTGGTGAAAATTAGTCTATAAAACTAAGATCGTTGGGACTAGGGTCTTGTTCAAGAAGTGTAATTAAAGACTCACCACTTCCTCCATCCTAAGGACATGCTTCTGCTGATATGTTTTCTCCTTTTAGATGTACTGAATATTGGTCAATTGCTTATTCAAAGTGAAATGCTAAATAATGAAAATAAGGAAAACATTTATGCATGTATAAATAGGAATGTACATGTAGGCAACAAATAAAAGACTCGGGACCAACAGTTTGGTGAGTGTATGGTGGGTTTGCATTCGGATAAGAGCCGAATTGCTATATGTATTGATCATTGTAGGACTTAAATCTACTCTCATATCGAAACCCAGCGTAATTCTGATGGGACCTTGTCATAGCCTATGAGTTCTACTGGGGAATGGTTAAGGATCTTTTTTCCTGCCTAATGGTCATGATAAGAGACTTTAAAGATGACTCAATGATTTTGGCTAAGAAAATGACTCCTTAGGTATGGAGTATTGTTGAGTTAATGAGTTCGCATTTGGTGCCTAGTGATTCTCAATAACTTAAGATAAAGTCCCTACCAATGGGTCTTCACCATAAAAAATGCGGATACAATTAGTTATTCTATTATATCTTATCTAAAAATAGTCCACAAGGAATAATGATGGAATCATAAAGGCTATTTGAATACACATGGATGTGGACGATCTAAATGATTAGACATGAACAAATTTTTAATTATGACCTAAAGTTTGATGAAGGGTCGTGACCATATATTAACGAATATGTCGGCCCTAGGGATAAGCATGCACACACACACACACACACACACACACACACACACACACATATATATATATATAAGAGAAGAGGTTACACTTAGAAGTCAGTAACCCGCATCAGTCAAATCCATTATGATTTGTGATTAAGGTCAAGGTTACCATAAAGGGGCAGTTGCGATTACCATCATCCCTTGAATCACTTTTAGACCTAGGTCTGATACCTTTTGTGGGCTTAGAATAACAATAAGTTTGAAATGGTTAAGCTATCATCATGGCCTAAGTACCAGACCTGGGCCTATATGCCATAAGTCATGTTTGATCAAATATTGATTAATGGTTCTAAACATTTCATTTTATTATTTGACCAAGTTAGATTATTGCAAATGGAATAAGCCATGTCAACGATATAGAGTTCCATTATTGTAATCTTGGAGTCAAGGATTTGCATGGACCACAACATTATAAAGTGGTGAATCAATGAAACATATACAATGCTTTCCCCGTATACAAGTTATCTAAGAAAGATAAGCAAATGTCCTAATCTGAGTCTTGCTCCACTGGCTCCTTGTAAGAGTTAACATGTGACCAAGTTACTTAACCTAAAACTATGTCATTTATACGCATTCATTATCTAATATTTGCTAAAAATACATTATTAAATTAGAATTTAATATGCTTTTGCTTATTTTGAAGGAATTCGAGAAATTGGAGAGGACGGATGCATTTGATGGAAAAAGGGAATTCAACCAATAGCTTTGGATCAAATGAGAAAAGAAAAACAAAAACAAACCAGTAGGCCCATTGGGCAGCCCAATCACTACTCATTCCAAGACCCAGCCCGTGTTCACTTCTCCTTCCTTATATGCAATTTACGTGACTCATCTCATTCTCATCCCCTCTTCATTGCCTCTCCAGTCAAGTAGCTGGGCCTATTCTTTAAATCTTTTCCTTGGCCCAGCAGTCCAGTGCAGCTCCAGAAGTTCACGAGCCCAACTACTTACTTTACTCAAGCCCTCACGTGTGCCACGCGTAATCTAAGTTCTCAGTCTCCCTTTCCCTATTCCCACCTTCTCCATGCTCTTAGATTCCTCTTTGGGCCAACATCCACCCCTTCGCGGGCCTAACCCAATTCACCCCCAGCTTGCCTGTTTTTCTTAAATCTTTTTCACATTGTGGGCCTTTTGGTCTATTTCTTTCTAAAGCCCAGGACCGAGATTTACCCAGCAGTCCCCCATTTTCTCATTCACCTCTTTCTTCTCTGTTGCCTAGAAACACGGTTTACTCACCCCTGCTGCGCTACTTTATCTTCACATCTTCCCAACCATGATCGTTACATATCCATCATCAACTAGGCAGTTACAAACATTAAATGAAGAGCCTTAATTCTAGTTAAATGGAGCATAAAGATTTCAATGGGTAATATAATTTGAATGGGTAAGCGAATTCAACGGTAGATAGAGTAGAATAGTTCAATTTCAATTTGGCTTCTTCTCTATCATTTTTTTTAAAAAGTTTTTCTACAGTTTCAAGTATAGAATTAAAGTCACAAGTGATTTTAATTAATTTTGGGTTTGGTAATTATGATATAAGATTTTAATTTTACTTTGGAGTTGCATGAGTTCAAGTTAAAATTTGTCTGTTTGGTTCATGATTTGCTTTGTTTTGCTCCGGGTACTTAGGTTTTACTATCTTGTCATGGTTGTGCTTGAGTTTGATTCTCCTCTGTTCTTTTGGCAATAACATCTCTATCCCTTCATTTTTAATTGATTTTGGAATGTTATTTTTGGGTTCTTCAGCTTATTGTTTAATATAGTATGTTTAAGTTAAATAAATAACTGTGAGTTTGGTTATATAAGTTGTCTCACTTTCTTGTGATTCAATTAGGTTTGAGTTCATAACATTAGGATAGATTTGTCATTTGTAGCATAGTTTCATAATCCATTCCTAAGGATTGACCCTCAAGGGCTACGATTGAAAATCGTGCCCTTGTAGTAAAATTTAATCATTATAAAAGTCACAGCAAGTCTTTGGCGTCATTGCTAGAGATGACATTTATAGAATTAGGTTGTGTGTTGAATTGAGTCGTTGTTTAGTCGATTGAGTCGTTTTAGTTTCTTTTCGTACTTTCGATTTTGGTTTTAGTAAGTGTTTATTACCTACATGGTGTATGTTATTTGTAGATGAGTTTCTTTTGATTTTCGTTTCTTTTTGTACTTTATAAAAGGTATTTAAGATGAGTTACCATGGTGTATGTTATTTGCATATGACATTGTACTCATTGATGAGTCCAGAGAGGGAGTTAATGATAAGTTGAAGCAATATACGCTGGAGTCTAGAGGTTTTAGAGTAAGTAGATCGAAAACCGATTACCTACATTATCGTCTTAGTGGAAGAGAAAAGGAGGGTGGAGAAGTCATCATTGATGGGATGACAATACCAAAGGTTGAAAAGTTTAAATATATGGGCTCGATCATTCAACAGAAAGGGGATATTGATGAAGACATTAACCAGCGCATAAAAGTGGGTTGGCAAAAATTGAAGTGTGTTTCAGGTATGCTGTGTGATGAGAGAATCCCTATAGGACCAAAAGGTAAAGTTTATCGTATGGTAGTTAGAATTACTATGTTGTATGGATCGAAGTGTTGGCCTATAAAAAAAGATATGGGTTCAAAGGATGATGATAACAGAGATAAGGATGATTAGATGGATGTGTAGCTATATGAGGGTGGATAGAATTAGGAATAAAGTAATTAGAAATATAGTTAATGTGGCACCCATTGAGGAAAAGATGAGAGAAACTAGATTTAAATAGTTTGGTCATGTGAAGAGAATGAGTGTGGATGCTTCAGTGATGGGATGTGAGGGCATTGACATCCCTAAAGGTAAAAAAGGTAGGGAACGACCAAACAAGAGTTGGGATGAGTTGATTAGAGAGGACTTGAAAGTTGTAGGGTTGACGGAGGACATGGCTCAGGATAAAATACTATGACGGGATAGGATTAAGGTCCTAGATCACATAAAGATGGTCTCATGATAGATGTCATTTAGTTGCAGTAAGGTAGGTTTTGTTATGGTGTGTTTCTGGATTTTTTTCATATATCGTGTTTGTATGCAGGCAGTACATATATCTGGAAAGAGATATTTTTTGTCTACCTCTGTTTGTTAAAGTACTTTCCCCTGTTGTGTTGTACTTATGTTTTATATAGTAACTGTCAAATGCTTTATTAGTATTTCTTAGTTGATCCTCTACCGCTTATCCTTAATTTTTTCTATAAAATATTTTCACAAAATCCTTTTTCTATAAAATGTTTTCACAAAATCTTTTTTTGTGGATCTCTTGGAATCAGTCTCTCTACGGGCAGGGATGCCTATAGAGGTAAGATAGCCTACATCTGGATCTTTTTAGATCTCGTAAAAGTGGGACTCACACTAGGAAGTGTTGTTGTTATGTGTTTATTAGTTTAGTTTAGTTTAGATTTCTTATTTTTTTTAATTTTGTTTAGAGTTTATATTTCGATTTTATTTTGGTTAATTTTATTATGCTTTTTAGTGATTATTTTCTACTAAGAAAAAAGTTCAGAATTAACAAATTAGGTGTTGTGAACAATGCAAGGACAGGCAGATTGAAGGGAAAAAAATAAATAAACAGCACTGTGTAGGTTTTTCTGAATTTTCAGATTCTGTTTCAATTTTTCTGGACTAATGTAGTGCTGATTTTGCTATTTTGATATTTTTAGCAGATTCTTAGTGAATTTTTAACCTAGGTGAATTTTTAGGCATTTCTAGAATTTTTTGTAATTTCTGAAAATAATTTTATGTTCTAATTTTCTACACTATTCTGAGACAGTCTAAAATTGAAAGAAAAAATATGCCCATGTTTTCTATGATTATGCTGAATTTTCTATGTAAAATGTTCTAAATTTGGACTTTTGATTTTCTGTTTTCTTTTATTTTTAGTTTTTGCTTTGTTTTGTTTTAGGCTCTGATAGTTTCTATTGCTATGTGTGAAAAAGAAATCAGAAAAAGATAGTGATGATCATATTTTGTGTTTGTGCTTATTTTTTATTTTAAGTCTTTTTGTCTTTCTTTTCTTTTGGTAATATAGTTTTGTTTTGGTTAGTTTATTTTGTGTTGTTAACATTATTTAAGTGCCTTGTTTTTTTGTTTTGGTCATTAGTTTTTAATTAGTTGATGTAGAGTCATTGATTTTTTTTTCTTCATTAAAAAAAATGAAAAAATTAAAAATCCTAAAAAAATTGTGGATTTCCTAAAATTGAAAAAAAGTTTCAAGAATGTCAGTTTTTAATTTCCACAATTCGAGCATGAACTGTTTTGGAGCTGCTTATTGAGATTTAATGGTTATCATGCTCAATTGCACCAAAATCTTGAAAAATGAAAAATTTGTGAAGTCATTGATGTAAGTATGAATGCTGAATTTAGAGTTTATGTTGAGTCTATGTATCTTGGAGGTTCAGTAGGATTATTATCTAAACTCCAGATGTGGTTTGGGATTTCTTTGAAAAATTCGCTTGGGACACTTATGAGGTTGAACATGCTAGAGGGACCTTAGGTTACCCGACTCATGGCGAGTATACTTTTCACGTTAATCCTCACCACTAGGTATATTTTATAGACTCTTATGATCATTTGTCTTACTTTTGTGTGCCTCCTATATTTTGTGATTATTGTGAGTCTTCTGATCATAATCTATCTTACATGTCCAAGTGTTGTAAAAAAGACAAATGATATGACCGATAAAATGATAGAGACTATGAAAGAAAGAATTGCTGAATGTTCTCACTGTGTTAATCAGAGTAGGGAGGAATATAATTTGAATGAGCCTGACTCTAGGTTAGGATATCCTAAACCCAAAGCTAGTCTTTATGAGGATTTTGAGCCCTCTTACCAATCTAGGCCCGACTTGGATGATGTTATGCCTTTTCCTAGCCGACAGCAACAGAATGACCTCTCTATGTCTCTATCACCTAGCTTAGCACATGAGCCTAGCTCACATAGGACGTCATTAAGGATGTCCTAGTTTCTGACAAGCCACCCACCCTTTTGAATCACTCTTGTAAGTTTGTCGAGCGTGACGAATTTGATAATGCTAGTGAGTTAGATATGAGTATCACAACTGAAGCTGGGCATCATGATATAGATGAGCCAGAAGATTTTTTTTTAAAGGAGTCAAACAAAGGATGGTTGAGCCTACTAACTTGGAATATGATGATGATATTTCCTTTGTGAAATATGAATCTTTTTCATATGAATTTTATGACTATGGGGGTTTGGATGTGGACATCTGTGTTGAATATGAATCCTTTTCTTTTGACTCTATAATAGTTGACCTCTTTTTGAATCTTGCAAGTATGAATTTATCAAGTCTGAGACAATTGTCACTAAGAATTTTGATTTAGACCAGACTTTTAAGCATTTTGACATTAAGAGGCTTGAGGATTTACAACCCACTTATTTGCCTAGTGATGACAAAATTGCTAGGTCCATGACCCATTTACTGGCTAAATTTGAGTATGCCCATCTGTATCATGATTGGGCCCAATAATTTGATAAATTGAAACTGGCCCTTAATTGTGTTGCATTGACATGGTGGATATACTCTTACTAGCTCCAACTCTCTACTTTTTACTGTTTCCATGTGATCAAGAGTTGTTCTTGTTTGTTTAATAAGCTACTTCGTGCACTAATGAGTTATGGTTTAAGTAGCAATTTTTAGCTTGGTATGGAGTGGCTAATGCTCTATAAATTCCTTGATTTTAAGGAAGGCATAGCGTAGGTATAATTCAACACCTGACCTAGTATAATCGTCCCTTTCTTTTTCTCTTTTTATTTTATTTTCTTTTGTATATATTTGTTGTTTTATTTTATTTTTTATTGCTTTCTTTTTTAGCCTTATTTTCTGTTTGTACATTTGTTTTTCTTTGCTTTTGTGTTTCCTTCCACTCCCAATGAGGACATTATATGATTTAGGTGTGGGAGTGGGGAAACTATGTTTAAAAAAAGAGAGAGAAAATAAAAAAAAGAAAAATTTTGAACATCCAAAAAGACTTTTGTTTTGTTTTTGGGAATATGTGCTATTCTGATTGATTGTGTTCTCTTATACCTTAGCATTAGGCTGTATATAGATATAGTGTGCATGATAGAACTTAGTTGAAAGCATGATATTTAGGTAGAGCTCTAACCCGCGACATTGTTCGATAGCAAGCTTGAGTTTGGTAGATAAGCTATGAGATTTTGAACTTTAAAGATTAATTCATCATTGTGAATCTTTATTTTTCTTTGATGTGCGTTTTTTTTATGAGTATGCCTTTAGAACTTACTTTGATTCTCTTCAAAATCACACTTAGCATATGCATTATGGCAATATGATAGAGACATTCATTTGTTTAATGAGCCACTAAGCCAATTTGCCACCCGGATTTGAATGTTTAATCTTCATTTTAACCCTTTAAGCCTTGGCCATTTATGTAGATCAAGGGCTAGTTCAAGTTACTCAATTTGAGGAAGGGAAATCATTGCTCACTGATCATCTCAAGGATCCATTCTGTGAGGGGAAACAATACAGTTTAGATGCTTGTTTAGGGAGGTCTTTACTTTGCTTGATACCTTAAGTCCTATTACAAGCAACAGTAGTCATTTTATAGCTAGCCAATAGCCTCAGTTCAGTACAGCATCAACAAGATCATATGAAGTTTACTGGATTTTTGAGTGCTCCAACAATCTTTGATGAATCAATCTGAGTCCAGGAGCATTAGTCCCTTTTTGGAGGTAACCTAGCTCATTTTTTAGCTCCAAAATCAGCCACTAAATGATAGAGATTGCTTTAATTCCTCCCAGGCAATTTAGTGGATCGGTTCCAGCAGTAACAGTTTCCATGGGGTTATTTGGATTCTAACTTGGTAGCTCATTTTGACTTGTTTAAGGACTTGAAAGTGTGCCTAAATATCTATCATTGAAGGTCTTCAAGTTGCAGAATCAAATCATTTAGCATCAGCCTTTATCCAGCACAAACATCGTTGAAATACCCTTTGATCCAATGGATTTCAAGATGTTGTACTTTGCTGATTGCCTAGCTAATCACCTGATCAGTAGCTGCATTTTGATCTCCAAGACCATCATCAGCAATACTTGGATGCTATAAAGGCCTCACACCTCAGTAATGGAGATTAGCAATGTAATTAGGTGTCAAAGATCAAAGCCTAACTGCTGTTTTTAGGCAGTTTTGATCAAACTATTTTTGCTACTTTAATCTCTTAGCGTATTATATTCAGCCGTTGATTATGTGGGTAATGTTGAGTATATAAGCCTATTTTCTCATTCTAAGCATCAGATTGTGATTAATAAGAGCTTCTGTTGTTGGTTTTAAGCAAACTCTCTTAAAATCTCTCTAAACTTTATCCTTCACTACTGGTGTTTAGTGAGTGAGTTCTTTATCTAATCTTCTGGTGCATAAGCTTTAGGAAGGTTGGTGGTGGACTCCTTCAATATTGGTTGATGGTGTCAACCTTTATTCCAGGACATATCCTTCCATGTTGGGTTGCTAGGTTTAGTTCATTTTAAGCTTGCAGTTCAGCATACATCATGTGGTATCAAAGCCCAACTTTGATTCTTTGTGAGTCTTCTTCCATTTGGTACTATTCTTGTTTCATTATGAGTTCATTCCTCTTTCTAAATTCTAGAACTTGTTGTATTAGCTACAAAAGAACCCTAAAAACCACATACAGTCTAGCTACAAAATACCTAACTCCTCAAACAGCCACAGCTAACCCTTTCCTTAATACTACTTCTCCCCATCCTCAATAGCCTATTAGAGTCCCTAGAGGCCTTTCCATGGAACAAGCTCATGAACTCAAAAGGGATAGGGCTACACTAGAAATCCAAGAGAACATTAGAACATTTACTACCAAATGCAATAGCTCATGACTCAGCCTGAGGGCAGGGATAGAGAGCCACCACATGACCCTTCTAATGGTTCTAATCCTTCCATAGACTCTCACTATGGTAGTATTTCTTCAAATGGGGAAGTTAGACACAGGAGAAGAAGAGTGCATAGAGATAATCTTAAAGATTTCAGAATAGAGGTACTTGAGTTTAACAGTAGCCTAAAACCTGAAGAGTACCTTGAATTGGTATAAGCTATGGAGAGGATTATTAAGATCAAGGGATACTTTGGGGAAAAGACCTTCAAGCTTGCTGTTTTGAAACTAAATAGTATGCTTCTCTCTGATATGACAACCTGAAAAGAACCAGAACTTTAGAAGGCACATCCAAGGTTAAAATTTGGCTTAAACTGAAAAAACACATGTATAAGAGGTGCCTGCTAGCCACATACAAGCAAGAACTCTATTTGAGAGTCACTTGGCTTTAGCAAGGAAGCATGAAAGTTAAGGAATATATAAGGGAGCTCAAGAAACTCCAAATCAGATGCAACTTAAGGGAAGAACCTGAATAGACTATTGTAAGGTTTCTCAAAGGGCTAAATCCTGTCATTCTGGGTAAGGTTAAACTCCAACCTTTCTGGACCTTTGAAGTGCTTGCAAGCTAGCTGTTAAGGTTGAAAAACAGCTCAAGTCAAGAAGGACTTACCCTTCTGCTTCAGCCCAACTGGCTACTCTAGTCAGGACCTTCAACTACTATAGGCCAGATCCCACTCCCAAGGAAGACAAATACAAGGGGAAGGGTAAGGAGTTAGTTAAAGAATGCTCCTAAAAGTCAGAAGAAATGCTTCAAATGCCATGGCTATAGGCATTTTTAAGTAGACTGTCCTAACAGGAGAGTTCTTATGATCAAAGAGATTGAAGATTTGAATCAGATGGAGGTAGAAGAAGATAAGGAAGAATCTAATAAAGAAGAAGAGACATCCTACCTGCCATCTAAAGAGGGTGAAATGCTTATGCTCAAGAGAGTACTTCATACCAATGAAGCCCTACTAGAAGCCAATCAGAGGGAGTAGATCTTTCACTCTAGATGCAAGGTGGCTAGCAAGACATGCAACCTGATCATAGATGGAGGGAATTGTACAAATGTGGCCTCCACTAAAATGATCAGCAAGCTCAACTTGGTCACCATTAAGCACCCCAAGCCTTATACCTTGTAATGGCCCAAAAAAGGGAATGAGGTGACAGTCTCTAAATAAGCTTTAGTAGCTTTCTCAATTGGAGAATATAAGGATTAGGTTATGTTTGACGTACTGCCTATGAATGCTTATCATCTGCTTCTTGGTAGACCTTGGTAGTATGATAGAGATGTCACTCATCATGATCAATCCAACACCTACTCCTTCAAACTGAAAGGCAAAAAAATGATCTTGATCCCTCTAGCCCCAAACTAAATACATAAATCTAAATTTGGGAGGGAAAAACACAAGAAGAGTGCTTTACTTATCAATGGGGGAAGAATGGAGAGGGCTATCTCTAAAGAAAAACCTATATTCGCTATCCTTATAGTAGAATCTACCCCTAATACAGAGCCCACATCTTTTCATCCCTCAGTTCAGCCCTTGCTTCATGAGTTTGAGGATGTCTTTCCTCAAGACCTATCCCCTGGCCTTCCTCCCAAGAGGGGAATTGAACACCACATAGGCTTGACTCCGGGGAGCCCCCTTACCTAACAAACCTGCTTACAGATGCAACCCAATTAAAACTAAGGAATTACAGAGGTAGGTTCAGGAGTTGATTGACAGAGGTTTTGTGAGGGAGAGCATGAGTCCATGTTGGGTGCTATCTCTTTTGGTGCCAAAGAAAGATGGAACTTAGAGAATGTGTGTGGATAGTAGGGTCATCAATAACATTACAGCCAAGTATAGGTATTCTATTCCAAGACTTGATGACATGTTGGATGAGCTAAAATATTCTAAGGTTTTCTCCAAGATTGATTTAAGAAGTGGATATCATCATATCAGAATGGCTTGTTATGCCATTTGGATTATCTAATGCCCTAAGCAATTTCATGAGGCTAATGAATGAAGTGCTCAAACCGTACATTGGTTTGTTTGTGGTAGTATATTTTGATGATATTCTTGTGTATAGCAAGACTAAGCAAGATCATGTCCAGCACTTGAGATAAGTCTTTTTCTAGACTCAAAGATCAGAAGCTCTATGGGAAGCTTGAGAAATATGAGTTCTTTCTTCCAAGGGTTATTTTCATTAGATATGTCATCTCTTGTTATGGCATACAGGTGGATAAGTCTAAAGTTAAGGCAATCAGATCATGGCCAGTTCCAAACTCAGTCACAGCAGTGAGAAGTTTTCATGGCCTAGCTTCTTTTTACATAAGGTTTATCAAGGATTTCAGCTCTATCATGGCGCCAATCACAGATTGCATGAAGAAAGGAGTTTCTCTTGGCCTCCAGTAGCTCAGAAGGCCATTGAGAACATCAAACGGAAGCTTTGTGAGACACTTGTTCTAGACTTGCCTAATTTTAAGGAATTATTTAAGGTAAAGTGTGATGCCAGTAGAGTGGGCATTGGGGATGTTCTGACTCAACTTAGAAGACCCTTGACCTATTTTAGTGACTAGCTCAGTGGTCCCGAGCTTAATTATTCAGCCTATGATAAGGAATTCTATGCAATAGTCAGAGCATTGAGTCATTAAAGTCATTATCTCAAGCTTAAGGCTTTTGTTCTTCACTCTGATCTTCAGGCCTTGAAGTTCCTCAATGGCCAGCCTAAACTCAATGCTAGGCATGCTAAATGGGTTAAGTTTCTACAAGCCCTTACTTTCTCCACTAAGCATAAAAAGGGCACTGAAAATGTGACAGCTGATGCCCTTTGCAGGAGGTATGCTCTCATCTCAGTCTTAGGAGCAAAACTCTTAGGATTGCAAGCCCTACAAGCCTATTATCCTGAAGATTTCAAGACTTGGTGAAGAATGCTCCAGCTCAAGGACCTTACATGATGCAGAAAGGATTTCTTTTTAAAGGGAACAAACTGTGTATTCCAGCTTGCCCTCTAAGGGAATTACTAGTTAGGAAAGCCCATAGAGGATCCCTTGCAGGTTACTTTGGCTTGAACAAGACCCTGAATCTCCTCAGGAAACACTTTTTCTGGCCTAAAATGGGGAAAGATGTTCGCAGGTTATGTCCAAATACTCCATCTGCCACAAAGCCAAGAGCCAGCTCTATCAAGGCTTTTATACCCCACTTTCAGTCCCTTTAAAGCCTTAGGAGGATGTCAACATAGATTTCATAGTGGCATTGCCAAGAACTCATAGGGGCAAGGACTCAGTCATGGTGGTTGTTGACAGGTTTTCTAAAATGGCTCACTTTGTAACCTGTCATAAAGCTGATGATGCCTCTCATGTTGCACACTTATACTTCAAGGAGATAATCAGACTTTATGGGGTGCCAAGAACCATTGCAAGTGATAGAGATACCAAGTTTATGTCTCACTTCTAGAGAAGTCTTTTGCATCTGCTGGGAACTAAGTTCCTATACAGTACCACCTGCCATCCTTAAACTGATGGCCAAACTGAAGTCACAAATAGGACCTTGTCTACACTACTTAGGACTTTGGTCCAAAAAAACATGAGAGAGTGGGATCTCAAGCTCCCACATGCTGAATTTGCATACAACATGACACCTGGCAGAGCTACTAGGTGTTCTCCCTTTCAGGCATTGTATGGGATCAATCCACTTACTCTCATAGATCTCATTTCACTGCCTACTAATTGCAAAGTCAGTTTTGAAGCTAAGAAGAGAGCCAAGGAAATAAAGAAGCTACATGAGCAGGTTAGAGCTCATATTGAGAAGGTCAATGAAGCATATCAGGTTAAGGCCAACAAAAATAGAAATGAGGTTGAGCATCAACCTGGTGGGCTTTTTTGCCTCCATTTGAGAAAGGAAATATTCCCAACAAGAAGAAAAATTAAGCTGATAGTCACTGGAGATGGTCCTTTTAGCGTTCTGGCTAATGTGGGAGCCAATGTATACAAGACAAAACTTCCTGGAGATATGGCTGTATCAGCCACCTTCAATGTAGGAGACCTGAGCCCCTATGTAGAGGATGAGATTGACTATGGGGATTTGAGGGCAAATCCTTTCAAAGGAGGGGAGAATGATCCAAGTCAAGAGCTAGTTCAAGCTACTTAATCTAAAGAAGGGAAATCATTGCACACTGATCATCTCAAGGATCAGTTCTGTAAGGGAAAACAATGCAATTTAGATGCTTCTTTAAGGAGACTCCAAGTCCTATTACAAGCAACAATAGTTATTTTGGAGGCTAGCTAGTAGCCTTAGTTCAGTATGACATCAATAACATCATCTAATGCTCAGTGCATTTCTGAGTGCTCTAACAATCTATGGTGAATCAATTTGAGTCCAGGAGCATCAGTCCCTTTTTGGAAGGTAACGTAGCTCATTTGTTAGCCCAAAATTAGCTACCAAATGATAAATGTTGCTTTAATTCCTCCCGGGCAGTTTAGTAGATCAGTTCCAGCAGTAGCAGTTTCCATATGGTTATTTTGGTTCCAATTAAGCAGCTTCTTCTGGCTTGTTTAAGGACTTGAGAGTGTGCCTAAATATTTATCATTGAAGGTCATAAAGTTGTAGAATCATATCATTCAGCATCAGCCTTTATCCAGCATAAACATCCTTGTAATACCCTTTGATCCAATGGATTTCAAGATGTTGTACTTTGCTGATTGCCTAGCTAATTACCTTATCAGTAGCTAAATTTTGATCCCTAAGACCATCACTAGCATTACTTGGATGCTACAAAGGCTTCACACCTTAGTAATGGAGATTAACAATGTAATTAGGTGTCCAAGATCAAAACTTAGCTGCTATTTTTAGGTTGTTTTAATTCAAAATGTTTTTACTATTTTATCCCTTGGCGTATTCTATTTAGCCATCGATTATATAAGTAAGGCTGAGTATATAAGCCTATTTTCTCATTGCAAGCATTAGATTATGATTAATGAGAGCTTTAGTTGCTAGTTTCAAGCAAACACTCTCAAAATCTTTCTAAACTTTATCCTGCACTAGTGGTGTTTAGTGAGTAGGTTCTTTATCTGACCTTCTAGTGTATAAGCTTTAGGAAGGTTGGTGGTGGACTCCTTCAGTCTTGGTTGATGGTATCAACCTTTATTCTAGGACATATCCTTCCATGTTGAGTTGCTAGACATGGTTCATTCCAAGCTTGCAGTTCAGCATACATCAACCATTTTTGTTGTGGACCCTTTATTTTAGCCCTGGCATAATAACATTTCCTATACTTAATCCAAGACTCATGGAACAACAGTTTAAGGTTTGATGCTAGGTAGCTCTTGGATGTTTATGTAACTGATGGTTAATTTTAGCTATATGGGTGGTGAATTATTGTGACCATTTTGAAAATGAGATGTCTTCTTGCATGCCATTCATTCATTTTTCTTTTAAAAAAAAAAGAAAACCATGAAAAAAATATGATGAAAGAGTTGGAAAAAAGGGGGGCAAATCTGAAAAACCTTAGGGAAAAAAAAACTCAGAAAGACTGTCGTGAATAAGAGTGTTTGGCATGAATTCATTGTCATTGTATATATTCATTTCCGATGGTTACTTTTGTGGGATGTGCCTTATTTTTCTTATGAAGTTTTGGGAGAATGTGTGGTATAGTGCGTGCAAGTGTTGGTTGCTCGTTGGCTTTTTGGCATCTAACTCCCCAACCTAAATCGATTCCCTCTCATAACCCTTAACCCTTAACCCATTACAACCCTGTGAAGTTCTCTTGATTATCGTGTGGCGTTTTACATTTTAGTGGTCAAGAATTGAGAATACTAACAAGCCTATGATAGATTGTATGATTGGAAGATAACTTGATGAACCCCGTTAAATCTTAAACGCATGAGTGGAAGTGTTCCACACATCTCTAAAGTGAGGTTCTATAAGTCGGGCTTGTGTATATTTTCTAAGTGGGGTAAAAGATTGTGTATAGATGTCATAAGTGGGGGCTAAGAATATCTCGATGTATACATTGTGTTTATATATGATATAATGCTTAGGTTACTTGATTGATGTGGTTGATTGGAATGTGTACATATTTTCCTCGATGTTGTATACATGAATTTTTGAATACCACAAAAACATTTCAATTTTCTTTTCTATTTTCTTTTTATAGATTTTGTGGGTATGTCTTTTACAAACCCTTACGAGACCATACTTGTCCACTAAAGGTAACCTAGGAGTTTAAAGGGTTTTTACACATGCTAAGTGTAATCGTAATTCCTGAAGTGAGTTAGGATTTCATTTTTCTTCTATAGAATTTTTGTTTCATTTTACTCGAGAACGAGCAAAATTTAGGTGTGGGGGTCTTATTCAACCAGGAATTATATCATTTTATATCCTTTTATTATCTAATATTTGCTCAAAATAAATTATTAACTAAAACTTTAACATACTTTTACTTACTTTGTAGGAATTCGGAAAATCTAAGAGGATGAATAAATTTGATGACAAAAAAAGGAGTTCAACAAAAAGCTTTGGACCAAATGAGAAAAGAAAAACAAAAACAGACCAGTAGGCCCATTGGGTGGCCCAATCATTGTTCGGCCTGAGACCTAGCCTGTCTTCACCTATCCTTCCTCACGTGCAATTCATGTGACACATCCCATTCTCCTCCCCTCTTCGTTGCCTCTCTAGTCAAGCAGCTGGGCTTGTTCTTTAATTCTTTTTGGCATAGTGGTCTAGTGCAGCTCTAGAAGTCCACGAGCCCAACTGTGTGCTTTACCTAGGCCCTCAGTGCGTTGTACATTATCTGAGTTCTCAGTCTCCCTTTCTCCTATTCCCAGTTTCTCCCTTCTCTCAAATTCTTCTTTGGGCCAGCGTCTTCCTCTTCATGGGCCTAGCCCAATTCGACCCTAGCTTGCCTCTGCTTCTCAGATCTCCTCCTCATCTCACTTTGGGATTGTTGGTCTATTTCTTTCCAAAGTCCAACACCAAGCTTTACCTGGCATTCCCCCCTTTTTTTCATTCACCTCTTCTTCTTTGTTGCCTACAAACACGACTTACGCATGTCTGCTATGCTACTTCATCTTAACTTCTCCGCAGCCATGACCATTA
>JAKOGI010001416.1:0-112500 GCA_029747015.1 Carnegiea gigantea | reverse complement strand
TATGAAGAAAATTATAAGAATCATATGATTCCTTGTCATTCACAATAAAGAGAAATAGATGCAAAGACAAAGTGATGACAGAGGGAGTAAGGCACAAACAATTAAAACAATTTCAAAAGAAAAGTGACTTTATTACTGCCACACCAAAAACAAACATAATGCAGAAGCAAAGATAGGGATCATTTTTGTAATGTAGCTTGGATAATCGCCACTACAAAAAGTCTTTTTTTCTTTTTTTGTCCTTGTCTTAACGCTTTTCCTTTTTTTTTTTTTGAAATTACACGGGGTAAGGGGAGATGTTAGGAACCAAAGGATCTTTTCCCCTTTTTTTTGAGTTTTGTTCTTTTTTGTCTTTTTTCGTTTTGTCTTTTCTTTTCATTTTCCTTGTTTTTATTTGAATTATGTTTAGAAGTTGAATTTTGAGCTTTTTGTTTGGACTTTTGTAGTTTGGCTAATTTTTGTATTTTTGAACCTTGGCTCATAATTGGGCCTGCATTAATTTTAATTTTTCTTTTTGTTTTCAAATGTTACAAAAATTATGTTAAAAAAGCACCCTTGGTTAAAAAAAAAAAAAGTCAAAATCCGATGTCTACATTAGGTTTATGGTAAGGATCCTCACAATGAGTGGGCCTTTCCTGGAGTGGGAAAGCAGAATCTCAAATTTGACTTATATTTAGGTAATTCCAAGCAAATGTTTCTTTTGAAGCTGGTGGATTTGCAAGAGAAGATGATCTTTTGGAAACTTCATCTTGGTGACTTCCAAGAGGAGAGGTTTTTGAACTGGTTTAATTGATCACAACCTTTAGGTAAATCATCATCTAACTTTGTTTATAGGTTTTGGTTTTTTTTCCTTTAGTTGTTTATTTGCCTTTTTTTTTTCTAGTTTCAAACTTGCTTTTGTTGCCTTTGCCTCTTACAATAGGGTTGTAAATGTCTAAAAATGACATCTTACTTTTAATAAGACTGATGACGAAAATAATAGCTCAATTTGAATTTTTAAGAACCCAGTCTGCGGGAGGAACTGGCCCAATGCGCTAGTGTAAAGTTTGTCGAGAGCTACAAATTTAACCACTACTTCGGTTATTAAAACACTTTTTTATAGCATAGGGAAGTAGGGATCGATCCACGAGGAAAGATTGTTGTAAAAGGCTAGCTTAATCCTAAATAATTTTACTAATCCAATTTATTAAGTCTAATCTTAATAATTCTAAAATAATTAAAATATAATGAATAAAAATCTAAAAAAATACCCAATGATGCTCCTAAATATTCTAGATGATATTATGGAAATAAAACAGTAAAAAGCTTTCCTAAATAATTTAGAAAAATAAAAACAGAATAGTAACTGAAATTCTAATTAAAAAGCAAAATAGCAAATAATAAACAGAAAATAAATATTAAAAATGTCAAACAATAACCTAAGATAATATTCTTGAGGCATATAAGCTTATAACTCCTAAATTGTATCCAAATAATTCCAGAAAAATCAAATCAGAAAATTACCACAGAATATCAATGCAGAATATTAAATCTGAAATTAGAAATAAAATAATCTGCAAAAATATAAATACGAAAATAATCAAGAAAATTGCCCTAATTATAGGACACAATTTTCTGGACTTAACCACACCTAATAATCGTACATTAAAATTAAAAATCGAAATTTTCAGAATTAACAACCTAAAAACCTGCACTTATCAATTTCTCAAAATAATTCTGAAAAATTATCAAATAACTTCCAAAAATTACGAAATTAAATATGGGCAGACTAGGACACTATATAAACCTTAGGAATTAATAAAAGCCGAAGAAATATGAAAATAACTATTTTTATTCTAATTTCTAACAAACTGTTAATTAAATACTAAAACTGAATGTAAATCAATCTAAAATTATAACTACTCCAAAAATCAAAATCTAAACTATCTAAAATTACCTAGACACTCCTAAAAGACTATACTTTTGGGGGGTTGATTGAAATTATATTGAAGCTAATAAAAATAGAACAAAAATTAACAAACTAATCAAATTAACTGTAAGCAACAAATAATGATCAAAAGTTATCAAATTTATGAAGGATACTTAGTATAATCTCAATCCACCATGCAAATTAATATTTATCATCAACACACAAGTTAATTTCATTCATGAATTAAACTGTAGAAGACATCCACCAGCGGTTCTTCCCCATTTTTCCTTAGATTCTAGTTTACTTAGGTCCAGCCCTAATATAAACCCTTCTAATTTGATATTCTTTACACCAGCGCAAAAATTTAACCAAACTCAAGCATTAAGAATTAGAAAAACATCATTTAACACTTTGTAACCAATTTACCAGTAAATTGATTTAACAAAGATCTAAAGTGATTACCTAATTAAAAGAGATGGGTTTGAGTCATCCATGATTAATTAGGGTGACATCTAAGCATAAAAGACTCTAACTTTTACGTATTATTGTCTTCTAAACTATCAATCGAAATTGTATTAAATTAATTAGCATGCATTCTAATTAATTTAACACAAATATCATAAATGATAAATGCTAATCGCTATAGAATCATGAATATGAATCAACTAGGCAATAAAGCATAAGACTTGTTTCAAAATAGTAAATTTAGCATGGCTTCAAGAAGATTATACTAAGCACAGAAAGATTACTCACTCATATTAAAAAATAAAATCATAACAATTAAACAAGAGTTTCATGTTTAATAATAAACTAAGCAAAAAATAATAATAATAATAATAATAATAATAATAAAATAAAATAGAACAAAATAAACACAAAACCAAAAAATGATTGAGCTGTAGGGGGCTATGCCGTTGAGTTATGATGGATGATGATGATCAGAAGACGATGATGGGTATGATTTATGGTGATGAATGATAGTGATGATGAAGAAGGTGATATGGTGATAAAAGGGGGGTTAGGCGTGAGATGGGGAGGTGATTCAAGATGGTGGTGAATGATGCGTAGCATATGGAGGAGGAAGAATAAGATGGGTTAGGCGTAGGTGGCTGTGTGAGAGGGGATGTAGAAGACAGATGATGATGGTGATGATTGATGTATATAGGGAGGAAAGGAGGGGTGTGATTAGGGTTAGTAATTAGGGTTTCCTTCTTCCTTTCTTCCTTAGATTTCTTCTCTCTTAAGACTTCTAGTTCTTCATCAACTCTTGAAATCCAAGCCCAATTAAATAATTATGGAAATAATATTCTTCATAATTATTATTTTTGGACCGTCTTCATAGCTAAGTGCGTAAAACTCGAGTTTCGACGTCCTATCTTCTCCTCTTTATTAAATTAATACTAACCTGAAAAATATATAAAATAAAGTAAATTAGACGCAATAATGTATATAATAAAATCAAAATAATTATTAAAACAATGCATGATTTTTGACTTAACAAATTCCCCCACACTTAGACTTTGGACGTCCTCGTGCAAAGAAATCTTAGACTCGACCTAAAAACTTACCCTCTTTCTTTCTTATAAAGTCATGCATAACTATGATATTCATACTAGGCCTTGGCTTGCTTTAAAAACAACTTTATTGAAAATTAATTAGTTTTATTCCTCCTGCAAGTGAATAACTACTAGATATCCAACTACCATCAAAGAGTTTATTCATCAACTTCACAACATTTCTATAATGAAGTAACAAGATCAATAATTATCCAGCTCTTTTAAGCATGCGTACACCGATCAAGAGGCCTAAAACATTTACGATAGAAAAGTTGAAGTATGGTATGACAATTGAACTAGAAAGAATAACTCATTGATATTGATTCTAAACTTGCCTTGTATTTATTTTTCTTCTTCTTCTTCTTTTTTCTTTTTTCAAACTCCACTTTCGCACATATTCGAGGCCCATATAGGGTCTTAGAAATTAAGTACTCCCTGTCTCACACTCACCCGAATAGAGGTGCGGGAGCAAACATTTAATTTTCATCATTACTTTTATTTATTTTATTAACTCACTAGTATGGGAAGCAAGCTTTCCAGTGGCAGTATTGCCTCAAAGGGTAGCACCCAGTAGCGCATGCCTCAAAGGGGTACTTGTCATTCCCAACTTTAACTCTCCTTTTTTTTTTTTTTTTGAGTTATTCTACTAATTCAATAGTCTGGGTAATGGGTAGGTCATTTTATTGCCTCTGAATGGCCATATAACATGACTAAATAAGATGGATAATCATGATAATTACTCATTAAAGAGACATATGAGGATCAACTCAAACTTCTCTGAAAGACAACTAGCATGCTTAGAAGTCTTCACTCATAGAAGAATAAACTACAACATAACTAATAAAAAAAAATTTAAGCAAGCAAGCCTAGCATAAACTCATATCATGCATTATTTATAATAAAAAAATTTTTTTTTTCAATTTTCTTTGTTTTTTTTTAAAAATAAATACTGTGAAAATTAAATGCAGGATGCACCCCCCACACTTAATTCATGCATAGTCCCTAATGCATGCAAAAAAAAGATAGAAATAATGAAAACAAAAGCAAAGGTAAATAGGAACTTTCCTGAAAATGTTGGGTTGCTTCCCAACCAGCGCCTTTGTTTATAGTTGTTGGCTCGACTTCATGAAGCTCCCGGATCCTCTAGTTGGATTTCTTCCAATAAATCAACATTAATTTGATGAGGCACTTTTTGAAACTCAGCATTATCAAGACTCTTAGTAAGCACAGTCAAAAATTCATCTTCATTAAACAGGTCATGAATATTTTGGGGCAACTCATCAATAACATCAAGTGCATACACATAATTCACATCAGCAGGGAATCTCATGGTATCAAAAATATTAAATTTAATCACTTCACCATCAAATTCCATAGTTAATGTTCCTTCATGCACATCAATTTTAGTCCTAGCTATTTTCAAAAATGGCATGCCTGGTAAGATGGAAATATCATGACATGCATCACCCATGTTCATCACATAAAAATCAGCAGGAAACACAAGTTCATTCACTTGGACTAAGACATCCTCTAACACTCCGTCTGGATAAATATTGCTCCTATTAGCTAACTAAATTATTATGCCAGTTTTCTTTAATTCGCCTAGGTTCAGTTTGTCATAAACAGATCTAGGCATAACATTAATAGAGGCATCTAAATCAAGCATAGCTTTATCAAAGCAAAGGTTTCCTATTTTGCAAGGAACAGAAAACATACCTAGGTCTTTACACTTAGGGGGAAGTTTTCTTTGAAAAACAACAGACACATTTTCCCCTAGACTTATTTTCTCATTACCAATGAGTTTCCTCTTGGTAGTACATAATTCTTTTAAAAACTTAGCATAACAAGGTATATTAATTTCTACCTTCCTTAATGTCTCTAAGATCTCTTGGTTAGCCTCATTCACCTTAGAAGTAGGGTTTCTAAATCTACTAGGAAAGGGTTGATTTGGTTTATAAGGTTCTCTTTTCTTCTCTCCTATTTCCTTAGTAGTTTGATAGAATTAGTGTCTAACTTTGGTACAGCCCCTTTAATCTCTAACTCAGGTTCTAGTTCTCTACTCTTCCTAGGTTCTTTTAACTCTTCCCCACTCCTAATTGTTATGGTATTAACATTCTCTTTAGGGTTAGGGTAAGACTGAGATGGTAACCTATTTTGCATTTGAGCCTGCAGGTTGTTAACTATGATATCAGTTGCAGTCTGTTTCTCTTGAACCTGCTTAAGAGTTGTCTCCAAAATCTGAAACCTATCATCCATCTTCTTGGGGACTTGTTCTAATAGAAAGTTGGTCCTATCCTAATTAGAAGGTTGATGAGAGGGTTGGTCAAAATCAGGTGGATTAGGCTTAGGGCCATACTTAGAGTTAGGGTGGTCTCTCCATCCTTCATTATAAGTATTCGAATAGCAATCATACCTCCTTTGATCTTGGTTAGAGTAAAGAGTATTAACATTACCTTCTTGTAGAGTAGGACATGTATTAGTAGAATGCTCTTCTAGACAACAAATACCACATATTACTGCTTTTTGAATACCCCCAGTAATAATCTTATTTAACATAGCAGTAATGTGAGATAACTGATTCTCTAGAGATGAACTAGAACCTATCTCATTTACCCTTTTAACTTGTGAGTCCCTAGTACCAAACTGTTGAGTGTTTTGGGCCATTACATTAAATAGATTTCTAGCATCAGCTGGGGTTTTATTAACCAGCGCCCCCCCACTAGCAGCATCAACCATATTACGATCCATAGAAAACAAACACTCATAAAAATATTGAATCAATAGTTATTTAGCTATTTGATGTTGGGGACAACTAGCACATAACTTATTAAATCTTTCCCAATACTCACAAAAGGTTTCCCCATTCATTTGTTTGATTCCACATATTTCTTTCCTAATAAATCCAATACGGGATGTAGGAAAAAACTTTTCTAGAAACGATTTATGCAATGCAGTCCATGCGGAAAAAGATCCAACAGGCATATAATATAACCAGTCCTTAGCATTACCAAGTAAAGAAAAGGGAAAAGCCCTTAGTCTAATTTGGTCCTCAGGAATTTCTTCAGGCACCATAGCAGAGCAGGTAATAAGGAATTCACTAATGTGTCTATAGGGGTCCTCTCCAGCTAATCCATGAAACTTAGATAATAAATTAATAAATCCTGAGTTTAATTTCAAAGGCTTATCTAAAACAGCATAAGTAATGGACGTTGGTTGGGTTTCCAAGTTAGGAGCAGCAAGTTCTCAAAGAGTAGACATGCTTACCTCTTTAACCTTAAGACTTACTGGCAATCTGCAAAAAATTAAAATAAAAACAAGACAATAAAAGTCGTAAAATTAAATAGAAGTAAACTAGCAATTTATTTTTCTTTTCCCGGCAACGGCACCAAAATTTGTAAAGTTTGTCGAGAGCTATAAATTTAACCACTACTTCGGTTATTAAAACACTTTTTTATAGCATAGGGAAGTAGGGATCGATCCACGAGGAAAGATGGTTGTAAAAGGCTAGCTTAATCATAAATGATTTTACTAATCTAATTTATTAAGTCTAATCTTAATAATTCTAAAATAATTAAAATCCAATGAATAAAAATCTAGAAAAATACCCAATGATGCTCCTAAATATTCTAGATCATGTTCTAGAAATAAAATAGTAAAAAGCTTTCCTAAATAATTTAAAAAAATAAAAACAGAATAGTAACTGAAATTCTAATTGAAAAGCAACACAGCAAATAATAAATAGAAAATAAATATTAAAAATGTCAAACAATAACCTAAGATAATATTCTTCAGGCATGTAAGTTTATAACTCCTAAATTGTATCCAAATAATTTTAGAAAAATCAAATCAAAAAATTACCATAGAATATCAATGCAGAATTTTAAATCTGAAATTAGAAATAAAATAATCTGCAAAAATATAAATACGAAAATAATCAAGAAAATTACCCTAATTCTAGGACACAATTTTTGGACTTAACCACACCTAACAATCGTAAATTAAAATTAAAAATCAAAATTTTCTGAATTAACAACCTAAAAACCTGCACTTATCAATTTCACAAAATAATTCTGAAAAATTATCAAATAACTTCCAAAAATTATGAAATTAAATATGGGCAGACTAGGACACTATATAAACCCTAGGAACTGATAAAAATCAGAAAAGAACAAACATAACTATTTTTAGTCTAATTTCTAACAAACCGGTAATGAAATACTGAAACTGAGTATAAATCAATCTAAAATTATAACTACTCCAAAAATCAAAATCTAAACTATCTAAAATTACCTAGACACTCCTAAAAGACTATACTTTTGGGGGGGTTGATTGAAATTATATTGAAGTTAATAAAAATAGAACAAAAATTAACAAACTAATGAAATTAACTGTAAGCAACAAATAATGATCAACAGTTGTCAAATTTATGAAGGATACTTAGTATAATCTCAATCCACCATGCAAATTAATATTTATCATTAACACACAAGTTAATTTCATTCATAAGTCAAACTGTAGAAGATATCCACCAGCGGTTCTTCCCCGTTTTTCATTAGATTCTAGATTACTTAGGTCCAGCCCTAATATAAACCCTTCTAATTTGATAATCTTTACACCAGCGCAAAAATTTAACCAAACTCGAGCATTAATAATTAGAAAAACATCATTTAACACTTTGTAATCAATTTACTAGCAAATTGATTTAACAAAGATCTAAAGCGATTACCTAATTAAAAGAGATAGACTTGAGCCATCCATGATTAATTAGGGTAATACCTACGCCTAAAAGACTATAACTTTTACGTATTATAGTCTTCTAAACTATCAATTGAAATCATATTAAACTCATTAGCATGCATTCTAATTAATTTAATACGAATATCATAAACGATAAACGCTAATTGCTGTAGAATCATGAATATGAATCAACTAGGCAATAAAGTATAAGACTTGTTTCAAAATAGTAAATTTAGCATGGCTTCAAGAAGATTATACAAAAAAATTACTCACTCATGTTAAAAGTAACTTCACAAAATTCAGTCAAATTAATCATGTTTAATAATTAATGAAACATAAAAAATTGGAGGCACGATGGGCTTCTTTTCAAGCAAATAGCCGTGGCATATATGGGGTTGATGATGGGGCTGAATGAGGAAGGTGGCCGTGGGTTTTGATGTGTGATGATGATGAGAGAAGGGGATGATGATAGGTGTTGATGGTTTGATGCGTGAAGAGGATGCAGGCATGGGGTTCTGATGGAAGTTGGATTTCGAAGAAGCCCAATCAGCCGTGGGTGTTCAAGATGGTGAGGTGCGTGGCTGATTGTGTGCTGATATATATATATAGGGAGGAAAGGAGGGGTGTGATTAGGGTTAGTAATTAGAGTTTCCTTCTTCCTTTCTTCCTTAAACTTCTTCTCCCTTAAGACTTCTAGGTCTTCTTCAACTCTTGAAACCCTAGCCAAATTAAATAATTATGAAAATAATATTTTCCATAATTATTATTTTTGGACCGTCTTTATAGCCAAGCATGTAAAATTCGCGCCTGGACGACTTGTCTTCCCTTTTTATTTTATTACTGCCTAATCTGAAAAACATATAAAATAAAGTAAATTAGACGTAATAATATATATAATATAATCAAAATAATTATTAAACCATGCATGATTTTTGACTTAACAGCTAGTTTCTATGTGAACCCTTTTGGGTTCACTGCAATGATAACCCTCCCAGGTTCCCAATCCTCCTTTTTTTCCTGGACCTATTCTTATTAGGCCAAGACAGACAGACAGACATCTATACTGAATTTTCGTGCCTAGTTAAATTAGTTTCGTTTAATTAATTAGAGTTCTAGTCTTCTAAGACAGTCTGTTTTAGATAAACTTAACCGGAATAGGATCAGGTCTCCATTTCCTAGGCTGATTCATGTAGCCTTCTCAACAACTATGAAAAGGGGGATGACCCCTTGGGTGAGGGCGCGATGAAAAATCATTGAGAACGACATAGAGTTTTAGAAAAGAAGATAGATTTAGAATCCCTTGTCTACATGTGAGAAACTGTGTTATGAGAGAGAAATCACACATTTATCCTAAAAAACGTCTTTTGCTGGGTTTCTAGAAAATTCAGGTAGGGTTATCCTGATGGCGCATTTTATAACACTCTTTCCCTTCTCTTTACCCCGTTTTATTGAATCTGTTGGATTGTGGTTTGGGCAAGATGTAATCTTCATACCATTCATCCCCACCCGCTGTAACAATTTGAATAATTTTTCCTTTTGGTTTGAATGACATTGTGCCTTCATTATATGGATGGTTCTAATTTGTTGCATGGATGTATATTAGTATAATTAAGTTTTAATTTCCCATGTTGATTAGTAGATGCCGTTAGTGATCACGGGCAGTGATAAGATGCATCCCATCACACAACTATACCATTGCCCTTGAATCTAGAGCCTCAGTTTGAAACCAAGGAGTCAGGATGTTCGCCACGCCCGGAATCGCTCGGGGACCTTTGTAAAACCCTGTTGAAGCAGCTTCAATTTATCCTTCTGCGTCCTTCGATGTTCCTATCGGTATGATCTACTTTAAAGAGTGGTAAGGTTTGCGAATCTTCCTAAAAATCATAGGCGACTATATTAGTTAAAGGGTTAATGCTTTATTTCTCCATTATTTCATCTGACATCTACGTTGTTGAATTTGGAGAAACAGATTCGAACTCTGGCAACACAATCTGTCTCGACCAGAATCTAGGTTCTAGTCTGGCCCTGGGGTTCTTGGATCAGACCTGCTCCCAAATTCCAAGCCAGGTCGAGGAAGCTATTAGAGCACAAACTAGGGATACTGGACCTAGCCCTGCCCAGGGAATTCGGTCGGGTTCCATGGCCAAATCCAAGGTCTAACTCCTGTGACCCTATGAGTCCAATTCAGCTGTTTTTTAAATTAAAAAATAAAAAAATATAATATGTTTGCTAGAAAATACAAAGTACCTACCAAACAAGTCCGACTATTCATTTTTTTTAAGAGGGCGAGATTTGTACTTTAATACGGAAAACTATCTTAATTGTTCTTATATTAGGCATACTTGCATCATAAGACGTTTCCCATCAGGGATCAACAATGTCTTAGGTCAAACCCTGATTCTACCCCGCAGAAAAGTGGTTGGTTGCTCAACCTATTTAGACTTCCAACTGAGCAAGCAGTTGCTTCACCCATTCACGACATACTTTCCTGGTCCCTACGACTCAGGAAAGCAACTGAAATGTTCCAGTCATCCCATGCATTCTATCGACGGTGTATGAAAGGTTAGGTCATGAAAGGACTATTCTAAACCTGATCTGAAACAATTGTAGCATAAAACTATTGTTCAGCTTAGAACTCATGTGCAAGATTTGGAGTGCAACATGCCCTTGTATGATTTAACTTATTTAATCTAAGGGTCTACGCATTGATACTGTGGGTCTTAAGGGAACCCAAATTAGGGAAAATTGAGTCTAGGAGTTGGATTAGGAACCAAAATAGCTTCTGGGACAATTAAGTCCTAATAAGGCTCTTGATCTAGATCTAAAAATGTTCTAACTCCAGTTTAGTGTACCAGTTTTGGTACAAAGAAAAAAAAGAAGGAAAAACTCAGCTGGGATTCTAAAATTTAAAAAAAAAACAAAGAAAAGAAGGTGAATTGGCAGTCTATGTCTGAGAGTAGAATAGAGTCCATGTTCAGCCTAGCAGAACCCGACCGGTATCCAATTAGGAAGTCAAATCGAGTTTTTGTCCTTTTAGAGTCTGCATTCATGGCATGAAGCTATATTATGGGCTCTTCGTCCTAGAGTTAGGTCCATAAGTCAACATGATTTATGTATGGTTATTAATAAAAAAACATCCATACTAGCTAATCCTGAGCACTTTACATTATCAACCAAGAGGGTAAGGCAAAGAAAATGTATGAATGAAGTTCGCAGACCGGGAGACTTCCATCATAAGAACAATATAAGGAAACTCCACCTATTGGTCAATGGTGAAATCCAAATCCAAGTCGAACACAACACCAATTCCAATGGGCGGAAATAACAATGAGATAGCCCACATCCTAAAGATGCTAGAAAAGATGTAGGATAGGATGGATGAAAGTGAAAAGAGAATAGAAGCAATGGTCGTTGCACTCCAGGCCCATAACAAAGAACCCTATGGCAAAGAAGCTGACGATCAACAAGAAGGGGAAGATAAGAGGGAAAACCCTAATGCTATGAAAAAAAGAGAGAGGAGGAAAAAAGCGCTCATCTACTGGGTTTGCGGGTGAATCATATAGATCAATTACTAAAAGAATCCTCTATGTTCAATAATTGCTTTAATGGTTACGTAAGGATTCACTACCACCTCGAAGGGGAAATGGCCTCCTAAGTTCATTATGCCAGACATAAAATTCTATAGAATTGAAAATCCTAATCATTATGTTAGAAACTTTGTCAGTGATATGAAACTAAAAGGAATTGATAAAGATATCTTTAACCTTATATTCTCATGGACTTTCGATAAAGATGTCATGAGGTGGTACAATGCTCTGGGCTCACGAAAGGTCAAACCTAGGAGGATCTATGTAGAGAGTTCTTGCATTAGTATTCATATAATATTGACTTCCCAACCACTCTTAGGGACCTAAAACTCATTAATGAGGATGAAAAGGAAGGCCTCTCTAACTGTGTGGCTAAATGAAGGGCAAAGGCCGCTCATATGGTCGATTGACCCTTAGAAGTCGATCAGTTAAGATTATTCATTATGAACTTACAACCCACGTACAGCCAGTACCTGCGGTTTACTCCCTTTGAGAATTTCTCTGTACTGAGGAATTTAAGGATGCTAGAAGAGGATGAACTAGCTAAGGAAAACCTGCTAAAACTAGCTGGAAAAATAACTACTAGAATAAAGTAAAGAAAATTGGCAGTTCATCCAACAAAGAAGTACATGCGATGAATCACTATGCAGAGTATGCCTCCTTCGGGATTACTTACGCTCGCCTTACTGCTAGCTATGGAAAAGATTAGTCTCCCTGAAATTAGACCAGGGATAATTGAAGCAACAAAGTAGGAAAACACTTCAATCCCACCAAATACTGTAAGTATCATACGGCTCGGGGCCATGATGCTGAGAATTGATGTACCTTCAAGAATAGGTTAGAACGAATGTTCAAATCAAGGCAGCTACCTTTGCTAAAGGCTACTCAAAAGCCTAACAACAACAACAATCCACTTGGAGATCGTAATAGCATATTTACAATCAGTAACAATCCTAAGTGTGATTAGGACCCTTCAGGGTACATACAGAGCATTAATGAACCAAAACACAAAGCCTACCTCCCTACACAATGGTTAGAAGTCTGTTGCCTATGGGAAAGTGATGAGGAAGATGGGTATGGGGCATAAGAAGGATTCTGGCTTAATGAAGGGAGCGACAAAGACTTCTGGGGAGAAGATGAAAAAGAGGATTCTCTAATGAAAGAAGACGAAAATAAGGTCCAGTACCTCACAAAAACTATGCGGTATCAAGCCCAAGGCCATAGAAGAAAAGGATGCAGAACTTAAAGAAGAATGCCCTATTTGCAACAGTTGATTAAAGTTGATGTAACCATTCGGTAGTATATATTGGCCTCACAAAAGCACAAATAATTATTAATTGAAGAACTAAATAAGATAAACCTATCACATGACACTACTCTCGAGGAAATGATAGCCTTAATTAAACCTTTAAACAACACTATAACTTTTAACAATGAGAATCCTCCACCATAAGGCACATCACATAACAACTCTTTATATTTAAACATGACCTATCTTTAGAAATATTCTCCTTGGTGGATAATGGGTTGGCTTTGAATGTTTACCCTTTAAGGATTGTAAAGAGGTTGGGAATCAAGGAGAGTCAGCTCCTAGCCCCTTCAACGCACCTTCGAGCATATGATAACTAAAAGAGACTGGCTCTAGGCACTATTCTCCTTCCCATTAATGTGGTCCCATTAAGAAGAATGCAGAATTCTAGGTTCTAGACATTGCAGCCACTTTTATTTCGCTCTTAGGATGCCCATGGTTCCATGAACATCAGGCAATCTCCTTCACGCTACCTCGAAAAGTAAAAATGCTAATAAAGGGAGAAATGGTCACGATGGAAGGCAATAATCTATATGCCACTATTACCAATAAAGAGTCAGTATCAGAAGTACAACATGACCGAATTAATGATGAACTCTACAATTTTGAAACGATAGCATTCTTGGAAAAGGAACCAGCTCCCTTTGACTTTGATCCTTACTCTTGACTTTGATCCTTACTCAAACTTAAATGTGAATGCCATCCTCAAAAGATAGGGATATTTTTTAGGATTAGCATTGGGCAAAAGAGCCTAAGGTTGGACTACCTTTCCCTTGACCCAATAAGAAAATTGTATATTTGGGCTAGGGTACCCACTTCTAAAGAAGTAGTCGAGGCCCAACGGGAAGAGCAAGCACGAAAAATGACGACCAAGAAAAGGATACTAGAAGGACTACATCATAAAGCCATATCCGTGCATTCGTAATGGTCAGTTCCTCTACCAAGGAGATAATTTTCCTTTTTATGGTTTCCCTGAACCCCATTATATAAAAGAAAAGCGAATCTAGGTTCTAGCTTTAGAAATGTTTAGCGATTGTCAATTGTTGGAGGAGCAGACACTCACCTTGAAAAGTAAAGATCAATCCACACCAGATTGGATCAATCGGGGTGGTAACAACATCTTTAGTATGTTGTTCAGGCAAGAGCATAAGAAAAGGGAAGACCCTACTACTGTCTTATCTCTTGCTATGGCTAATCCAGGTTTCAATCCTACTGAATTCATCACTAAAGCTAACAGGAAGAATGGCACACAAGTGACTTGGAAGGCCGAGGAGGAAGGCAAAATCTTCACTATAGCTTTAAAAGAGTCTAGTATGCGGGTTCGCATAGAGTCTAAGAGTCAGTATTCTATTTTTTGCCAATTCTACTTAAACATACTAATTTTCGACTTCAATGAGATGAACTCTTTTGCTTACGACCATCTCATTCCTCTCTTTTTGAATGCTTTGCCTTAATAATGATGAAAATGAAGAAATAATCCCCAAAGACTTAATCGAAGCCGAGAAGATCATGAAAACGAACTTCTATAATAGAGGATATAATAACAATTAACTTGGGGACAATTGAAGAACCCCAAGAGGTTAAGATAGGAATATCCTTAACTCTAGAGGAGTATGAATAATTCATTTCACTCCTAAAGGAATTCATAGATGTGTTTGCTTGGTCTTACAAAGACATGCTAGGCATAGATTAGGATATTGCTGAACATAATGTTCCTCTCTATCTAGATGTCAAATCAATAAAGCAAAAGCTCTGTACAATGAAGTTGAAATAGGCTCTGCACATAAAGGAAGAGGTCCAGAAATAATTGGATGGTGCCTTCATCAGGGTTACGCAGTACCCCTAATGAGTAGCTAACATAATCCCAGTCCCTAAGAAAGTTAGAAGGATATGATGTGCATAGATTTTAGAGATCTCAATAAGGCAAGCCCAAAAGATTATTTCCCTTTACCACATATAGACGTTCTCGTTGACAACACTACTGGATATGCTCTCCTTTCATTTATAGATGGGTATGCTGAATACAATCAAATCAAAATGGCCTAGGAAGACACAAAAAAGGCTACCTTTATCAACCCTTGGGAAACCTACTACTACACTATGATGTTGTTCGGGTTGAAAAATGTCGGGGTAACATATAAGAGGACTGCCACTACCCTATTGCATGACTTTATGCATAAGGAAGTAGAGGTATATGTGGATGACATGATTATAAAATCCAAGGAAAGAGCGGGTCATGTCCCTACTCTTCGAAAATTCTTTATGAGATTGAGGATGTATAGCATGCATTTGAGCCCACAGAAATGTGTATCGAGGTCACCTCTAGCAAGACTGTAGGATATGTGGTTAGTCTAAGAGGAATCAATGTTGATCCCTAAAAATGAAAGCCATCCAGTTGATGAAACCGCCAATACAGAAAAGGAAATACAAGGATTTCTAAGGTGCATACAATACATCAGTCACTTCATATCCAGATTAGCCATGGTATGTGGGCCCATTTTCAAGAATTGAAGAAGAGGGTCAAGCCATAATGGGATGAACAGTGCTAGGAAGCATTTGTCAAGATCAAGGAATACTTCTCCCATCCACCAATATTGGTATCTCCACAACTAGGCATTCGTCTCATCCTATATCTCACAACCATTGCGATAATAATGGGTGCCATGCTGGCACAAAAGATTTAAGGGAGAAGAAAGAGCAGTCTACTATTTGAGTAAAAAATTCTTTGAATATGTAACTCAGTATTCTCCCTTGGAAGATATACCCTTACCTTAGTATGGGCATCCAAGAAACTTAGACATTTTATGTTGACCAACACAATACATGTGATAGCACCCACAGACCCTATAAAATACCTACTATAGCAACCAATGATCAATGGAAAGGTGGCTAGGTGGACGGTTATGCTATCAAAATTCGACCTCCATTACCTTCCACAGAAATCAGTCGAGGGAGGAGATGTGACCAACTTCTTAGCAGACCTGCTAACAGAGGATTAAGAAAAAGAGACTTTCGATTTTCGTGATAAGGCGGTTCTTCAAGTAGAAGATGACATATGAACGATGTACTTTGATTGGGCCTCAAATAAAAAGGGATTTAGAGCAGGCATCCACCTTGTAACTCTTAAAGGGACAAGCACCCCAATCAATATCAAACTGGACTTTGATGCTACCAATGATGTCACTGAGTATGAAGCTTGCACTGTTGGGTTGTAAGGTGCTGTTGAAATAGGGGTAAGAACATAAGAGTATATGATGATTACAATCTTATACTTAATCAAATATTACAGAGGTGAAAGGTGAGGAGTGATTTCTTAGCGCCATACCAAGCCCATTTGATTGAACTTGCCAAGAACTTTACCTACATTAATATACTTACTTGCCTCGTGAGGAGAATCAGTATGCTGGCACCCTGGCAAAGTTAGCTTCAATAATCAATATTCCAAGTGGCATCCATTCTATGGCATTAGTAGTGGAAAGGATGGACAAACTCGTACATTATTATGTAGTAGAAGCATGCCATGTCGACCTCGATGCCTAGTATTGCGACATCTACTAGTACCTAATAAAGAGGGAATACCCACCTAGATCCTCCCCAAAAGCGCAGCGAGCATTACGTCAATACTATGAAGATAAAGGGAAGGGAAGTTGCATAAAAAGATTGAGATGGGTATTAACTTACTTTGTGCCACCCACAAAGAGGCACGTGAGATAATGAAGTATGTCCATGGTGAGGAATGCAGACTGTATATGAACGGTAACATGTTAGCAAAGAAGGTTCAACAGATGAGATACTATTGGTCTAGTGTGGGGGCTGATTGTTATGTATAGGTCAGAAAACCACAAATGTCAAGCATATGCAAACCTGAAACACCAACAACCCTCTTTCCTTTCACTGTTAACTTCTCTATTGCCCTTTTGGGTATAGGGAATTGATATCATTGGAAGGATAACCCCTAAAGGAATTGGAAGGCATGAATGTAGAGCTGAGAAAAGCTGACCCGACATGATTACCGACTCAAACCCGACACGAAGTTAAGTGGATTTGGGTACAAATTTTCGACCCGTTTAATTAAATGGGTTGACACGTTCAACCCGTTTAATTAAACGGGTTAGGTTTAGGTTGATATTCTCGACACGAAAAAGTACCTATTTAACCTGTTTAATTAGATGAATTAAATAAGTCAACTTGTTTTTCTATTTATCATTTATCAGTTTACTTTTTATTAGATAATTAAGAATATAAAATTTTTTAAAAATTGGGAATTATGACGAACCAGGGAAATTTTAAAGAGTAATTATTTAATGTGATATGTAAACTTAATTTTTAACGCTGTAATTAAATATTAATTGAAAATATTGAATGTGAAAATAGTTAATTAGGCGACTGAATTTGATCTGTTTATCTTAAATGGGTACATGTCAAGGTTTTTCAATCCGTTTAATAAACAGGTTAGGTTCAGGTCGAGGAATTCTTAACCCGTTTAAGCTCGATACGAACACGAACCCGACCCGACACGACCTATTACTCAGCTCTACATGAATGTGTGGTTGTAACAATTGATTACTTCACAAAATGGGTGAAAGCAACATCTTATGTAAATATCACCTCAAAACATGTGGCAAAGTTCATCATTAACAACATCATATGTGAATATGGAGTGCCACATGAATTAATAAGTGATTAGGGAAGCCATTTCAAGAAAGAGGTGTCCAACTTATTAGAAAAGTATAAAACCCAGCATCACAATTCTTCCCTGTACGGACCACAAACAAATGGAGTTGTCGAAGCGACTAACAAGAACATATGGAGAAAAATTGAGGAAATGGATGAAAACCATGAAGACTGGCCAGACAACTGCCATTTGCCATATGGGGGTATCGAACCTCAATTCAGTATTTGACCGGATCAACCATATATTCTCTAATATACTGAATAGAAGCGGTACTCCTAATTGAAATAGTCATACCCTCACTAAGGGTAATAGCACAGAGTCAGATTCTAGAATTGGAATGTGCTAGAGCTCGTATGAGTAGTTGGTAATGACGAATGAAAAGACGCTACGGGCCTTTCACAATGTTACTAAGCCTGAATCTCAAGAGTTTTCAATAAAAAGGTAAGGCCTAGGGACGTGCAAGAAGGAGACATGGTGCTAAAGGAAATCAAGACTTCAATCCAGGATCCCAGACGAAAGTTTCAGCCCAATTGGATTGGCTCCCTCATAATCAAAACCATTCTATCAGAAGAAGCAGTAACATTGGCAAATTTAGACGGAAGAGGAATATGACCATTATACAAACTTGGTTCAATTAAAAAAGTATTATGCCTAAGTAGCCTAAAAGAAAGCCCATAACAAGTTATCTCAAAAATTGCCAACTCTAAGCCCATAATAGGCTTAGAAGGCCCATTATAGGCCCAAACAACATAAACTATGATTGCTTGATTCCGCAATGTGGATACATAAGAAGTCAATCGGTCTATCCAATTAATTATCACACCTTTTCTTGTCTTTCCTTTTTTTAAAGGAAGAAAGAAATATCATAAAAGATCATAGGCATCCCAGTGCAAGCCCAGCAGCATGCCCCAAACTGGGTCGTGCCCATAGTGATGGGATCACGGCCCAATTATCTGCAGAATTAGGCCTATAGTTTGAGTAAAAAAAGAAGATCAGAAAAGAGAGAGAAAAAGAAGCAGTGAATAATCTGAATATAATATTTTTATTTCTTTTTAGTCATTGCAAAACTTACAACTTTAAGGTGCACTAAAAAAACACTAGACTATGGGAAGTAAAGACGTTATTTCATCTAAAGAGGCAAAGCTAATCTATCTTCAATTTCTTCTCCTTCATGTGGTGGTTCTCTCCGGGGGGTAGGATGCTTGGCCCTTTTCTTACCAATCTAAAAAGAGTCACCCCTTTCACCAGCTTTTGAAGCTCTTATGTCTTCCTGCTCTTGAAGAATTTTCCTCTTCCTTGTGATGCACTAGGTCATCCACTCTATGTGAAATTTGGAAACATTCGTAGAGCAAGGTGATCCCGACATAGTGATGAGCAGGTGGCAAAGCCAATACTCCATCCAAGAATGAACATGAGCATCATTATTCATCAAATTCTCTGGAGGGATGCAATCTAACTTCATAATGGTTTGTCTAAGACCTCATTGTCTTGAAAGACGCTCAGGGAAGAAGTAGGTCCCTGCAGTAAGACCAATAAGTCGTACATAGGCAATGTGATCGTCATGGGTCACAACTCGATGAATATTCCACAAGCGAATTAGAAGCTTCTAATTTCAATTTTTATGTACTTAAATTATTGTTAGAATGTGATTGGCTAGAGTATATGCTTGAATCCTATTGGCCCACATTAGCCTCATAGTTTCTTAATTTCTATTGGCTTATTTTGTAACTTGAGGAGGGAGACACTGATTTTGTGGCTATAAATTAACCTCCTTGTATTCACTTAAGAATAGACTTAATTGGAAAATTAATGAATAAGTTAAATTGCTTTTCTCTCCCACAAAGAAAATCTCTCTCTTTATTTCAAATACTAGAGTATTTTGATGGTGATTGAGTCAATCCTTTAGACTAATTCTTAGTATTTTGCTTTAGAGAATTAATTGGTGAATTATTAGGTTAAGTAGTGGCTTGAGTCTCTATCTTAGTCATATTTCCTTTTTATTATTAGCTTTTCTCCTACTTTCAAAACTCCAAAAAAATTTTCTTATTTTTCCTTTGGTTATTCAAAACCTAGCTTGGTTCAAGGTCTTGTTGATTGATAGTTGTTGATAGCTTAATCGTTCTTGTGATTAAGGGCCCTCCACACTCATCACGACCCAATCAACCCGTTTCTTTACATAAAAGGCCCAACCTGACTCACATTGTTAATAAACTGACTATGATCTGACCTGTCCCACTTTGTAAATGCGCAGTCCCTAACCTAACCTGACCCCGTCCATTGCCCATCCCTATTTGCAACTATTGTAGGGTGAGAATGCAGGTCATCCACACTTAAAAAACTTTCTGAGGCTTGGTTTTGTCGCAAAATGGCACATTTCAAATGCATAATTTGAACTTTGAACACCTCAAAGCCTATGTGATACTCTTAGGAGCCTATACTTTCATAAGTCATATCAATACTATATATTAAAAATTATTCATATGATAAATACACGTTAAGAAAAATATATATGTTTGACAAATAAAAGTATATACTCTTAGGTGTATGATATTTACTTAACGCCCCTCCAAAATAGGTAAGAATCCAATCATAGTTTCCCACGTCTTTTGCTGATATCATGCCGCACGAAATAAAGGGTAAAGATTAACGTTCATATCGTTTTCAAATCCAAAGAGAAAAGTACCTTCCCCGAAAATCATTATTGAAATAGAAGGATCTAGAAACCCTAAAGCGCTTTGCTATAAAACCTCTTCCCTTCCATTTCTGTCCGCCTCAATCTTCCGAAACCCTAACGGCTTAGATTTCTGCATCTCCTCCCTTTTTTAGCTGAATCTTGAGGAGAGAGGAAGGTTAACAATGGCGGAAGCTGAGACGTTTGCTTTCCAGGCTGAGATCAACCAGCTTCTGAGTCTCATTATCAACACTTTCTACAGCAACAAAGAGATCTTCCTCCGTGAGCTAATCAGTAATGCTTCTGATGTATGTTCCTCTCACTCTTCTTCTGTCTTTATTTCTCATTCATTACTTTGTTAATTTGCTGATTTTATCTCCTTTGTTTGCGTTTTGATTTGGAATGCCTGATATCATTGTTGATTTTCACTTTGCATGATTCGATCTACTTGTTTTGGACGCCAGTTGCTCTGTTCCGTTGATTTTTCATGGTTCGATTTGCAAATGAAGTTTTGTGATGTGATCCTTTTTTTAAGATGCGTATAGTTTTGATGTGACCTTCATATGATTGTATTTTTGGACTCTTAATGCATAAATCGACGTTTTGTCATGGTTGATTCTTGACTTCTTCACGCAATAGGTATTGCGATCTGTTTTGTCTCGTTCCTTATGTGTTGTTTGTATCTCGGACAAGATATGTGAAAATGCCTATCCGGATCAACGATACCTGTAAATCCTAGCTACTAGTAAACTTCAATGGTTTAGGAGCTTTGCTATTAATTGAGCATGTCACTTTGTTAATCCTGGTTATTGGAAAGGACTGTACCTGATGATCATAGATCTTGATTCTATAAACCTTATATGTATGATGAATGATGTCCAAGTTATTTCCTATATGTGGGAGAGAGTTGTGATAACTTTGGACACCACTTCTTGCTCAGTACTATAGTAGTGGAAGTTTTCAGTGAAATTCTGGTTATCTTGTATGTTGGACATCTTGGATTTCAAGAACTGCAAACGTGCTGTGACATGTTTTTTTTTTTGGGGGGGGGGGGGGGAGGGGGACTTGGTTATGGTATGAGAAATTGTTTCTACTTGTTTGTATTTAAATGGCAGTTATACCAGTACTTGATGACAGTTCATGGTTGTATTGAATTCTTGGTGATTTCTTCAATCTGTCTTTGGATAGGCATTGGATAAAATTCGATTCGAGAGCTTGACAGACAAGAGTAAGCTGGATGCCCAGCCGGAGCTCTTCATTCACATTGTTCCCGACAAGGCCACCAACACGCTGTCAATCATTGACAGTGGTATAGGGATGACCAAGGCTGGTGAGTTCTCTTCTTAATGCTCTCTCCGTTGTTAATGTTTATCATCTTTTGGGGTTGCATCTGCTAGCCATTTTGCATGCAATTGACTTTGGTCTTTACTCCTTTTGGTAGATTTGGTGAACAACCTGGGTACAATTGCAAGGTCTGGTACCAAGGAATTCATGGAAGCATTGGCTGCTGGTGCTGATGTGAGCATGATTGGTCAGTTTGGTGTGGGTTTCTACTCTGCTTACCTTGTTGCTGAGAAGGTGATTGTTACAACCAAGCACAATGATGATGAGCAGTATGTCTGGGAATCGCAAGCTGGTGGTTCTTTCACAATAACCAGGGACACCTCTGGTGAGAAGCTTGGCAGGGGTACCAAGATCACCCTCTTTCTGAAGGAGGACCAACTCGAGTATCTAGAGGAGCGCCGCCTCAAGGACTTGATCAAGAAGCACTCTGAGTTCATCAGCTACCCTATTTCTCTCTGGGTTGAGAAGACCATTGAGAAGGAGATTTCTGATGATGAGGAAGAGGAGGAGAAAAAAGATGAGGAGGGTAAGGTTGAAGATGTAGATGAGGAGAAGGAGAAAGAAGAGAAGAAAAAAAAGAAGATTAAGGAAGTTTCTCACGAGTGGTCTCTCGTCAACAAGCAAAAGCCCATCTGGATGAGGAAGCCTGAGGAGATCACAAAGGAGGAGTATGCTGCTTTCTACAAGAGCCTTACCAATGACTGGGAAGAGCACCTGGCAGTGAAGCACTTCTCTGTTGAGGGTCAGCTAGAGTTCAAGGCCATCCTCTTTGTGCCCAAAAGAGCACCCTTTGATCTCTTTGACACAAAGAAGAAGCCTAACAACATTAAGCTCTATGTTCGCCGTGTCTTCATTATGGACAACTGTGAAGAGCTGATGCCTGAGTACCTCAGCTTTGTCAAGGGTATTGTGGATTCTGAGGATCTCCCTCTCAACATCTCCAGAGAAATGCTGCAACAGAACAAGATCTTGAAGGTCATCCGCAAGAACCTTGTCAAGAAGTGTGTTGAGCTCTTCTTTGAGATTGCTGAAAACAAGGATGACTACAACAAGTTCTATGAGGCTTTCTCCAAGAACTTGAAGTTGGGTATCCACGAGGACTCTCAGAACAGGAACAAGCTTGCTGAGCTTCTTAGGTACCATTCAACCAAGAGTGGTGATGAAATGACCAGCCTTAAGGATTATGTGACCAGGATGAAGGAAGGCCAGAATGACATCTTCTATATTACTGGTGAGAGCAAGAAGGCTGTTGAGAATTCCCCTTTCCTTGAGAAGCTGAAGAAGAAGGGTTATGAGGTCCTCTTCATGGTTGATGCCATTGATGAGTACGCTGTTGGACAGCTCAAGGAGTTTGAGGGCAAGAAGCTGGTGTCTGCCACTAAGGAGGGTCTAAAGCTTGATGAGAGTGAGGATGAGAAGAAGAGAAAGGAAGAACTGAAAGAGAAGTTTGAGGGTCTTTGCAAGGTCATCAAGGATGTCCTTGGTGACAGGGTCGAGAAGGTTGTTGTGTCTGACCGTGTTGTTGACTCGCCCTGCTGTTTGGTCACTGGTGAGTATGGTTGGTCTGCCAACATGGAGAGGATCATGAAGGCTCAAGCCTTGAGGGACTCTAGCATGGCTGGCTACATGTCCTCAAAGAAGACCATGGAGATCAACCCTGAGAACCCTATCATGGATGAGCTGAGGAAGAGAGCTGATGCTGACAAGAATGACAAGTCAGTGAAAGATTTGGTGCTCCTCTTGTTCGAGACTGCCCTTCTGACCTCTGGTTTCAGCCTTGATGACCCCAACACCTTTGGAAACAGGATCCACAGAATGTTGAAGCTCGGTCTGAGCATTGATGAGGATGCTGGGGATGTTGATGTTGACATGCCTGTACTTGAGGAGGCTGATGCTGAGGGCTCAAAGATGGAGGAAGTAGACTAAACTTCGTAGTTTCCTATTATCCAGCTAAGTAATTACCAAGTTCTCTAGTACTAGTGATTTCCATACTGTCTTTTTGCCTCTAGAATATGTGAACGGAGGGCAGTTATGCTCGAGATTGATCCCCTAATCTGGACCGCTCTTTTTGGGGTTAGTTTTTGTGAACAAGTTTTTAAAGTCTCTTTGCCTGTGTGAATGGCATTTCATTGCTTTGATCTATTTTCTCGTTTAAATTTCTGGTGTGTTTTGCTTTTTTCACTGGTTGCTTATGTAATTTTTAGCACGTAATGGGATGAGGTATGGTGCGAAGATGCATGTCAATTCTGCTTTCTTGAGTCATATTTGAGTTTGGCCCCCTCCGAACAAATTGGCAATCTTGGATGGGGGAGGGTGGATGACGAACTTCTTAAAGCTTGTGATGTTGACTGATGGTCTGTTTAGTATTTCTTAATCCAGTTCCAAACTTTTTGGGGCTTTGTAGGTACGAATTGCTTTATGGTGATTTATGGTCTGTAAATTAACTCCCGCAGCTGTAGCATATTTTCTTTCTTTTAATTATCTCTAGTATTGTGCAAGTACAGAGCGTAGCTCAAATGACCAAACTCAGCTGTCCTCTTCCAATAATGCTTGATACCAACACCATACATTACAGCATTAGAATTCCACCTAATTTCCTCCATGTCGTGGGCCGTGCATATCTATTGCACGAGCCCAATGCACTTGTCATATTCTAGCAAGTGGCAACTCGTCACGTCACCCTGGTCCCTAGCACAAGTCATCATGCATAAACCTAACCCTCCAAAATCATTGGTCCTCTTCCCTCCAACAGTTATGTCGTATTTGATTGGAAGTAGTATAATTACTATATAATGAAAATCAATCATGTAATGTAATTGTTAAGGTGATAAAATGAGATAATAATTGCATTACAATGTTTGGTCAGAAAGTTTGCACAATTGTAATAGGATAAGTTCATTTAGAAACAACACCTCATTTTATTTACATCTAGAATCTGTAGTCACAATTCAATTAACACTTTATTTTACTTTAATTATTTAGTACAATTGTGAGGAATATGTTTTATCTGACCATGATCATGATCATGATCCTCTACATGAGATTGATTTTACTCCATTTACTCCAATTTGCACTAATGTAATGTTTTCAAGTTTGAATTAGTGAAATTTCAGTAAGTAGAGAGAGAAAATGATGGTTTATGGTTCAAATTGGGAGAGAGAAGATGTTCAGCACTTATTGAAATGCAATTAATTACAATAATGTGATCATGGTATGAGTTCGATTAAACTTAAGAGAGAGAGCACTAACGTGGGCTGGTTTAAATGGTTTGACACTGATTTCTTTTAAGTAAGGTATCGGGTTTGAGTCTTATGAATTGAGAAAATTTAGGTCAACGGTAGTTCAACTCTAGTGAAATGGAGGATCCAATACCAAAAAAAACTTAAGATGGGGGGGGGGGCGCGAAGATAGTGGGTGTAGTTAGAGCTGAGAAGGAGAAAGACAGACAATGGAGAGAAGAGTGAGAAAGTCTTCAAGTGTACTATCTCAGGTCGGTGTGGATTGATTCAAAGGTATACAATCACAATAGTTTAGAGAAGTCAAGTAATTATATTTGCATAGGTTGAGGTAAATGTAATTACAATGTAATATTGACTATATCCCTTAAGAGTTACAAAACATAGTAATGGAATCACCATTATCATTTTAATTACATTACTACTTTGATTTCGTACAACCAAACAATCCATTAATATTTTATGCGGTCTTTGAAGAATATTCAACCCTAGCCAGTTGCCTTCCCATTTACATTATTCATGCTGTAAAGAGTGGTGCAGTTACTTTTGTTGCTCCTTAAGACTCTTGGTGATCTTCCTAATAATTGCATTCTCATCGCCTTTCACAGCCAGCCAAATTCGTTTGCCTATCCTCCACGCACTCTTTGCAATTTCAGAATAATCAGGGGAGGGTGTACGGGGCTCTTTTTTTTTTTTTTTTTTTAATAAATAAGATTAAACATGTCCAACTTATTAGATCCCTATCTTAGGAGTCACCAATGAGTTGGGGATGGGAGAAATTATTTTGGATACCAAAACTCAGGAACCAAGTCCAGCCACACAGCCGCGTACAAAGCACAACACATGTATCTCCCCTGAGTCGAACTCGGGTGGAAAGCATGGAAAAGGCAACACCCGACCATTCGGTCAAGTGCTCTTCGATAACTTGAGGCTCCTTGCTGATTTTTGAGACTTTTTTCGGTTTTTACTTTTTTGATTCTCAATCCCTTCATATGTTCTAAGCGCATTCCCAACTAGAGTTCCAGTTCTTAGAACTCTTGCATGCTACGTCAGCAGAAATTCCATAGTTCTGAAACTTGCATTCCTTCATTCTCCCAACCAGTAGAACTCATTTCAGGACAAATGATTTAATATTTGTGGATGGAGCCCACCACTAAATATATTTTATTTGTTTTATGTTGTCAAATTTGTTTTTGCACATTGGGTTTTGTATAAGTTAAAAATAATTTTTGTTTCCCGAACCAAAGAATATGTAATTATCTTTCCGGAAATTATATTAATTTATTTTAAAGTCTCAAAAAATTGATGAGTTAATTTCTATTGGTTGAATGAATAGAAAGCATATGGAATATAATGTAGAATTGAATTGATACAAACACAAATATGAGATTGACATTGAAGAAAATTATAACTCGAGTGTTCGATATTTAAAACACTAATTTAGATGACGAAGGTTGAACATTTCTTAAAAAATACAACACAAGTGAATGACGAATAACCTTTGACACCTATGGTTGTGAGCTTAGTTTTGTCGCGCCTATATCGATTCCATATTTCCTTGACAAGGTCTGACTGGAGACGTGCATGTAGTGCTGGGTCATGCATTTCTGCTACTCTACGGAGGTAGGTAGCATAGCACGGATGATGGTCCTGTTGGACATTTGGTTGCGGGGTGTTGTCCTTCACATTATCGTAGTCGAAAGTAAGGTCAAACGAATCTCGTTCATCTTCGACGATCATGTTACAGAGTATAACACATACCTTCATTATCATACCCAACTCAGCTTTGTCCATGTTTCGAGCAGGACCGCGATTGATAGCGAAGCAGGCTTGTAGAACTCCAAACGCTCTTTCCACATCCTTCCTAACAGACTCCTAACATTCGGCGAACAATTTTGCCTTAGGTCCTTGGGGAAGAGGGATAGTCTTCACGAATGTTGCCCATTTTGGATAAATACCGTCGGACAAAAAGTATCCAATATTGTACTCGCGACTGTTCATGACGTACTCACATTTTGGAGTCCGACCCTCATACACCTCTTGGAAAACATCTGATCGGTGAAGAACATTTAACTCGTTGAGGCTACCCGGGCACCCGAAGAAGGTGTGCCATATCCAAAGGTCATATGAAGCAACGACTTCAAGAATCAAGGTGGGGACTCTGTAAATCCCTTTTGCGAACATTCATTTCCAAGCCGATGGACAGTTTTTCCACTCCCAATGCATACAATCTATATCTTTAACATGCCGAGGAAATCATGGGCCTCGGCAACTTGCAGTAGTCGATCAACATCAGCTTGTGTTGGTTTTCTTAAATACTTGCCCCCAACACTTGAATGATACCAACAGCAAAGTTTTTCATGCACTCCATAGCCGTACTTTTTCCAATCTTCAAGTACTCATCGGCACAATCTGCCGATATACCATAGGCGAGCATGCGCATCGTTGTGGTGCACTTGGTGAGCGGCGACAACCCATGCCTACCAACACCATTGTACCTCAACTGGAAGTGCTCAAATCGACTAATGAGGGCATTCACAATGTGGAGGAACAAGTGTTTCCGCATCCGAAATCGACGCCGAAAGTGAGTTTCGTTGTAGATGAAGTCATTTGCAAAGTAGTCTCTGTGGAGGCGATCATGTGCGTCTTCTCGATCCCTCCGAATAAATCTTTTCTTATTTCTTGGTCGTTTGGATGATGAAGCTCTACCCTCTTGTCTAAGTTTCAGAGCTAGCTCAAATGACTTCACTTGAGATTGATTGTTGAGTACGGTTTCAAGTATCGGTGAGTCATCACTAGAAGAGGATGACTCTAATATGAAGCTGAGACCATCTGTTGATTCTGTGGAAGATGAAGAAGATGGGTGACTTATTTTGTAGTACCTGTGACAAAAGTTTACAAATGTTTTAGGAAAATTTACAAATTAATCAAGCAAAGTAAGAGAGCATCGTAGTTAAAATTGAACATATAAAAATTGAACTCATTGAAATTAAATTAAACATCGTAGCTAAAATCCAACATATTAAATCTAACATTATGATGTGAAATTAAAGTTGGACTCATTAAAATAAAATTAAACATTTCATTCCACAAAATAAAGCGGTTCAATTACAACAAACACTTTCGAAAAGAAAGAACAATAAAAGCACAAGGTAAACAACATATTATTTTTAAGACATGGGTGTGAATCTAAAGAAGGGCTAGCACTAGACGAGGATGACATTTGGTGGTATCGGCTCCTAATTTCTTCCTGAACTGGACCACATCGCGCTTGATCCTCAGGGCACATCTTAGCAATGCCCATTCTTAATATCTTGTCCTCATACTTCATCCGTTGGAGGCGCTGATGAGAGTCTCTTAGTTCAATAGCTTTCTTAGCTGCTTCTGCCTTCACCTTAGCAGCCTCTGCCTTCTTCTCTTGTGCGAGGACATATCTTTCCCACATGGTGCTGTTCTTCACATTTGTTGTCCCCAAGGTGGATAACTCCTTGATGACAACATTAAGCACCAAGTCATGCGCTTTTTCTTTTGCCTTTCTTTTGGCGACTTTTCTTCCTGTGGGGCGGATCAGCCCACCAACTTTTTCTATTAGTATATCTTCACTAGTAGGAGTTGTTGGTGTGCCGGGGGTGCTGGATGTGCCAGATGTCTCATTCTCAGTGTACCCGCCCACCTCATTGATCCTCAAGTATTTAGTAGCGACATCTGCAAATTGATCACAGTTGACCTCACATTTCGGTTGGTCCTTCAGTATCACCCACCAATGCATTAAGTCGAACGGTATGCCCACCATATTTAGGTATAGATCTTGGACTTTCTGCATAATATCGTCCTCATTCACCCCACTTGGGTTTGTTCGATAAGCCTGGCCCACACAAGCGGTCCACTTGGACATAAGTGGAGCTGGGTTCCAACAGGAGTTGCAAACTTTCGTCGTTCGCTTCGTAGCTCTATCGGGAGCGTGTTGGTTGTAGGCACTTGCGATCTTTATCCAAAACTCCGATTTCTTTTGGTCAACCCCAATAAGGGGGTTGGTACTGACATTGATCCATGATGTGACCAAGCGGCGATCTTCTTCCAAACCAACACTCTCATTGTGGGTGGGGTTGGGTGGGGGACGGGGTGTTGATGAGGTCGTATTATTAGATGGGGGTAGCTGATAAGGAGGGGGCATTGAACCTTAGTTGAAATTTGGAATTGGGGGGACATTCTGGCCTTGAAGGGGAAAGTTTAGTGGTGGTTGAGGATATTGCAGATGTTGGTATTATTGAGGGTATTATGGATGGTATTGCCAATTGGGAGAGTTCAGGACAATGTTCATGTTGTTCGCGGGATCCCATTGTGAATTATCCCCAGTAAGTAAGTTCATGAAAGATTGTAGATAATTAGAATCCATTTTAACGTGAACACCTACCAATTGAAAAAAAAAACATTCGCACACTTAATTTGTCACATATTTTACAAAAGAACAAAAAATATTTAAATTCTAATTTCTAAACATTTAAATTCTAATTTCTAAACATGCTTACTTTTACACATTTCTAATCACACACATAATTTCTAACATATTTTAAAAAAGAACAAACAATATTAATTTTTGTAATCAAGCACTTCAAATTCTAACTAACGAATACTTAAATTCTAATTTCTAAACATTTCAACTCTACTTTCTAAACATGCTTACTTTTACACATATCTCATAATGCCAACTTTAACTAGCTAAATATTCAAATAGTTCATACTCTAACATATTTTACAATGACATCAATCTTACCAATTACAAATTAATCACACCAAATATTCTCACGTATTTCTTACCCAACCTATTTATTTTTTTTTTCTTAAAAAGTAAACACTTGATTTCTAACATATTTTTAAAAAGATCAAACAATATTATTTTTTGTAATCAAGCGATTAAATTGTAAGTAACAAATATTTAAATTCCAATTTCTAAACATTTCAATTGTAATTTCCAAACATGCTTACTTTTACTCATTTCTAATCGTTCCAACTTTAAGTAAATATTCAAATACTTCATATCCTAACATATTTTACAATTACATCAATCTTATTAATTACAAATTAATCACACCAAATATTCTTACATATTTCTTACCCTACCAATTTTTGTTTCTTTAAAAAAAAAAAAATTCACACATTCAATTTCTAATATATTGTAAACAAGAACAAAATTAATTTCTAAAATCAATCAATTAACAAATTCTAGCTAACAAATATTTAAATTCTAAGTGAATATTCAAATACTTCATATTCTTACATATTTTACAATGATATCAATCTTACTAATTACAAATTCATCATGAAAAGTAGTCTTACATATTTCTTACCCTACCAATTTTTTTTTTTAAAAAAAAACCATTTACACACTTATTTTCTATCATATTGTAAAGAAGAACAAAAAATATTAAATTTTGTAATCATGCAATTAAATTCTAACTAACACATATTTAAATTCTAATTTCTAAACGTACCAACTTTAAGTAAATATTGAACTACTTCATATTCTAACATATTCTTACATATTTCTTACCAACCAATTTTTTTTTTTAAAAAAAAAGCATACACTTGATTTCTAACATATTTTTAAAAAGAACAAACAAAATTATTTTTTGTCATCAAGCGATTAAATTCTAAGTAACAAATACTTAAATTCTAATATCTAAACATTTCAATTGTAATTTCCAAACATGCTTACTTTTACTCACATCTAATCGTTCCAACTTTAAGTAAGTATTCAAATAATTCATATCCTAACATATTTTACAATTACATCAATCTTATCAATTACAAATTAATCACAACAAATACTCTTACATATTTCCTACCCTACCAATTTTTTTTAAAAAAATCACACACTTAATTTCTAACAACTTTTAGAAAGTAACAAAAAATATTAATTACTATCATTTAATTTCGAATATCTTAAGTTCCAATTTCATAAATTTCTAACATACTCACATTTCACATTCTACCTATTCAAAAAAAGTTCTAATAATTTCAAGATAACAATAACAAAAAGTTTGAATTATTTACAATTTCCTTCACTTCACTTTAACCTTGAGTCTTCAACTTTATGGAAAACTCCAAAATATGGCTAAAAAATGCCACAAAACAAAATATATTAATTAAAATATCAAACTAAAATTATTTATGCAAAACTAAAACCAATTACATAACAAGTATTACTTACCCAAATTTTTCCCTCTTGCAACTTCAATTTCTTCTAAATCTCATAAAACTCAAAATTACAACAGCAATGGGGAAATCATATTTGAGAGTGAGAGTAAAATTTCGATAATTTTTCAACAATTTTTGCATCAATTTATGGAACAAAAAATTCAACAAAAAAAAAAAAAGGCCAAAAGAGCCGTTGGACAACCTTCCCCATGTCCAACGGCCATTTTAGCCCATTTTCCCAAGCCCAGGCAATGGACATATCAGCTTTCCCTTTTTTTTTGGCTCAAAACGCGTCACTTGCTGCTTAACCTGCCATCACAACGCCGTGTTTTGACAAGGAAAACGACCAAAAAAAAAAAAAAATCACGTGGGGCAGAATGCCTGTGCGTTCTGCCACGCGTTTCCCTACTCCATTTCCCACGCTGCGAGCTTCCACCTGCCATGCATATGACACGCGGGACCCACTTCATGCCCCGCGTTCCCTCGGCTGGAAATGCTCTAATGTCTAGCTGAATGAGAACATCAAATAATCGAAAGCCTGGAGGATCTTTTGGCTCTTTGCTGCCCTCTCTCTCTGGCATTTCCGTAGGTTGGCTGACATTTCGATTGCTAATTAAATCCTCATTCAACGTTATCTCCTCATCAAGCTCCAGCTTATGAATGTGTTCATTCATTTTCCCAGCTGTAGAGCCTTTTCGAACCTCAGACTTTTCCTTTTTCCGAATGGCCATGGGAGTCTAAGAGTGCTTGAGGATTGTGTTTCTAGTTCTTCAGGGAGCCCAGTGTTGCAATTAATTGTTTGGTCGGTTTGCATTGATTTTCTCTTGGCATTCCACCCCCAATACGTACCTTAAGATCTTCCTACCCAAATTAAGGCCATCCCCATCCGCTGAAATGAGTTTCAGTGGTTGGGCCCAATATTTTCAAAAAAATGGAACTTAGTGGTTGCAGCCATGTAAACACGTGAGGCGGCACGTAAAGCGTAGTGGGGTAGTATTTCTTACCTCATTCTATTTCTTTTGTCTTTTTATGTATTTTTTTGTTGTTTCTTTTTCTTTTTTCTTAAAAATATTATTTAACTGATTAAAAAAACATATTGTGTGTATGAGGTAGGTTTCATGATAAATATTTAATTTATTTATCTAAAAATGAATTCTATTGATTGAAAAAATAATAGAATATAAGTTTCCAAAAAGTGAAACTTTTGCTGATGTAACAAGTTTGAATTCTAATAACTCAAGTTGAAAATGCACTAATCTCATTTCGTTGTAGCATCTGCTTGGGTTTCCAAAGCCACTTCATTTTCTAACCCATCTCACCTGTGTTTCTTGTTTGAATTCTTCCCTTTTTACCAAACTCTTTGCTAAGTTGGTTACAATTTTTTGTCTCCAGACTTCTTTGTTGTTCATGGCTTCTATAGCTTTCAGAGAGTCTTCTTTTCTTGCGTATTTCACAAACCAAACCTTTCATCACTCTTGTTGCATCTTCCAGGAATGTAGACATATGTGACTCTCCAGAATTCTGAAAATTATCAATAGTTGTAGGAAAGTTCTTCACATTGATGGTGTGTTGCTCCTGTCTTGCTTGGTCTCCTTTCTCTGCATGTCTTTGCCGTTGTGGTCTGCTCCAATGTCTTGGTCCTTTGACTCTTGCATTTCTCTCACATTGCTAATTTACTGCTCCCTCCGTCCTATAAAATTTGTCCTGTATAGAAAATAAAATTTTTAAAGGTGCATTATTTAATGCGCTGTATTTGTCACATCGTTCAATTTTCATATTTTCTTAATTCAGACTGAAAACAAACACTGGATGCTAACCAATATCATTGATCTTTAAATCTGATCGTCTGGGATTCTGCTCACATCTTGTTTGGTTTGTACTTGAAAAAACACCAAGCTGGGATTGACTTCAAATTCAATTCTTTAATGTCTTTGTGGCGGTTTTCTTGGAGGGAAAATTGCCAGCTATTGCAATATATGAATGGATAGTAACTTGTATTTTCGGAGGTTGAAATCTATATAGGGCATATTTGGTGAAGAGCTTTTTGGTTCCAAAAAGAGTTTTTTTATGCCAATTAGCTATTTGACCTTGATCAAAAAGCTATTTAGGATGCTTAGTTAACTAGCTTTTTGGATTAGCTTTTTAAACCCAAAAAGCTAATTTGTAAAAAGCTCTTTGAATGAGCTTTTTCAATAAACTTTTTACTATTTATTACTATAATTACCGTATCACGCCATAGTTTTTGATAATTACATTCAACAGAATAAAGTAATTTTGTCATTTATTTATTTATTTTTGTAGGAATCCTTTTTTATTTTCCTCATCGTTCTTCTACTTCAATAGTTATTTGACGGGTTGGATTGAGATAAAAAAATGTTTCCTTTTTCAAGGCATTGAAACACTTATCTACTTTGAAATTAGAGATAGCGATCGAATGTTTCATTTTTTTTTTGGCGAAAAGACTTTAACTTTAACGTGTTCTTTAATTTAACATATAATTTATGTTTATTACTCTTACATAATGAATAAATATTCTTATGTCACATAATTTTCAATAATTTTAATAAAAATCAATTTTTTCTAGCAAAAATATTGTGATAATAATTAATAAATACCAAATTTACGTGAAGGTATAATGTAAGGTTATATATCACACAATTCATAATTCATAATTTTTAAATCACATTGAAAAGAAAAATAAATATGCAATTAAAACAATTGTGCTGTTAAAAAAGTATTGAAATTATGTTATGAGTATAAGTGGAATTTTAACAAATGACTTTATTAGAAATAGTGAATTTCATCAAATATTTTTTTTCAGAAATAGCTAATATAATTAGGTAAGTCAAATAACTAATATAATTAGCTAATAGCTAATAGATAATGTAATTAACTAATAACGAATAACTTTTCACTGATTGCCAAACATGACCTATATCTCACAAGCAGCCAAAAGAGGAAGCTTGAATGAATCGCCATTCATGATTCAAGACAGTCGGCAATAAAATAATTCAGTTTACAAAAATGCCGATAAGAGTGACAAAAACAATTTGCCAAGTTTTGTTTCTATTTTTTATATTTTTTTGGGTTCTTTTGGGGGGGCTATTTTGTGTCCAATCACCAAACACAAAAAAAATTACTGAAGTGTTAAATAGGTTCAAATCATCTGAGTAATACGTTGGCCACTTATGGACGTAAGGACATTGTTTCCTGGCTGATTTCTGACCTAGGATTTGATATTTTCGATTGCAATCCATTGAACAGTTCTACTTGTTCTAGTCTCTTACCATGTAATCTAGTTGGCAACTAAATAGAAGTATATGTTCGATTTTCAAATTCCATTTCCATCGTTATTATCTACAGTCTAATTGATGCTTTCCTACAAATTAAGATGCAACACACACACTGTTAGGAAATTAGAGCAACTAATAGCGGAAGCAATAGGATGAAACAGATATTCAGAAATAGTTAAAGAGTGACAACAAGAACAAAGACAACAACACACAAGATTTATGTGGAAACCCAATGCGGGAAAAAACCATGGACGGCGACAGCACAATCAATCCACTATATGATTAGGAAGAGTACAAAACGATCACAATCACAACAAGTGATTTGATTCCACAGCAAAATTACAATCTCTCTTGTAATCTCTCTCAAAATATCTCTACCTCTCAATGTGTTTAGGGATACAGGAGTTTAGGAGTTATGGGTTATTTTAGATCCTAGGCAAAACCTCTTTATATTGGGCCTAGAAGTTCAGGGTTTTACCCCTAGAGGAGAACCCTAACTGCCAAGAAGACTGCACACCAAAGTGAAACCAGCAAAAAATCCTAACCACCAGAAAAGTCCGCGCCCGAACTGGGCGCGGCACGACCATGCCACGTGACATGGTCACATCGTGCCATGGTGGCACGACCGTGCCACATGGCACGGTCACCCCTTGTCGTTTTTCTGCCCTCCTTCGACGTCCCGCTTCTTCGGCTTGACACGCCCGTGTCATTTAGCACGGTCCCACCGTACTGTTTCTTGGATTTTGGGCCACGAAATCCAACAATCTCCACTTTGGACTAAAATCTCCACTCACCAATTCTCTACCACCGTCATCGCACCCCGAAGGGTGATGCCCCCCCAAGGGGCAATGCCCCGAAGGGCGCTTAAATATTGGGAATGTCAACTAAGTCCAAGCAATGCTTGAACTTAGCTCTGGGAGATGACTTATATGGACCTTTCTTCATATAACATGTCGTAGTAGATGCCTGCAAGACATAGAGGTCTCCTTGCCTCAAACCCTTCAGTAGAATCCGACTGTCCTTTGAGACCTTCAGAACTCCACCTTCAGCTGAATATTTGCACCCATTGGATTCAAGGGTGCCTAAAGAGATGAGGTTATACTTCAAGTCAGGAATATGACGATCATTCGATAAAGTCCTGACAACACCATCATGGGGCTTGATTTTAACAGTATCGATTCCAGTTACATTATATTGGGCATTATTGCCCATGTGAACAACAGTTGAGTCAACTGGATCATATATTAAAAACCAATCCTTGTGAGAACACATACGATAGGTACACCCAGAATCAAGAATCCAATCAGAATCGCTCCCTCTTTCAGTAGAGGTAGCAAACAAAACATCACCATTAGAATCTGATTCAACAAATGAAGTTTCAACAGGCTCATAAGAATTATCTTCTTCTTTCTCCCTCTTCTTTTGCAGTTTCCAACAGTTCGCAACAATATGACCCAATTTATCACAGTAATTGTAGGTCTTACCAGCATAAGGATTTTCAGACTTAGAACGGTTCTTGTTACCATTCCCCTTTTCAGTTGTTTTATCCCTTATTACTAATCCCTCAGCAGAATCAGTATGAATGTCAAGATCAAACTTCTCTTTAGACAATAGGTTTGACTAAACATCCTCAAACGATATAGTATTAGAATTACTATATAGCATAATCTCCTTAAAGTGTTTATAAGAAGGGGGTAACGACACAACAAGCAAAATAGCCTTATCCTCATCCTCAACTTTCACATCCAGACTCTCCAAATCAACAAGAATAGAGTTAAACTCATTCAGATGTTTTTGAACAGGGATACTTTCAGCCATGCGAAAGGTGTACAACCTTTCCTTCAAACGGATCTTGTTGGCTAGACTCTTCGTCATGTAGAGTTCCTCCAGCCGAATCCATAGATCCACTGCAGTCGCCTTATCGAGCACCTCTCGCAGGATATGTAGTGCTAGGCACAACTGAATGGCTGAAACTACCTTCAACTCCATTTCCTCCCATTCCTCGTCCGTCAATGATCCACGCCTCTTCTTCTAGTTTGCTGTCCATTGTTCATCAGTTATCTTCTCGGGTTTCGTATAAGGTCCTAAAAGAACCTTCCACAACCCATGTTAAATGAGAACTGCTCTCATCTGCATCTTCCAGAGATTAAAACTAATCTCCCCATCAAATTTCTGAATATCAACTTTCATAATTGAAGACATCCTAAACCTGACTCTGATACCACTTATTAGGAAATTAGTGCAACTAATAGCGGAAGCAATAGAATGAAACAGATATTCAGAAATAGTTAAAGAGTGATAACAAGAAGAAAAACAACGACACACAATATTTATGTGGAAACCCAATGCGGGAAAAAACCACGGATGGCGATGAGCACAATCAATCCACTATATGAGTAGGAAGAGTATAAAACGATCACAATCACAACAAGTGATTTGATCCCACAGCAAAATTACAATCTCTCTTGTAATCTCTCTCAAAGTATCTCTACCTCTCAATGTGTTTAGAGATTCAGGGATTCAGGAGTTTAGAAGTTATAGGTTATTTTAGATCCTAGGCAAAACCTCTTTATATAGGGACTAGAGGTCTAGGGTTTTACCCCTAAAAGAGAACCCTAACCGCCAAGACGACTGCACCTAAAGCGAAACCAGCAAAAAATCCTAGCTGCCAGAAAACGCCGCGCCCGAACTGGGCACGGCACAACCGTGCCACATGGTATGGTGACACCGTGCCATGGTGGCACGACCGTGCCACATGGCACGGTCACCTCATGCCGTTTTTCTGCCATCCTTCGACGTCCCGCTTCTTCGGCCTGACACGCCCGTATCGTTTAGCACGGTCCCACCGTGCTGTTTCTTGGATTTTGGGCCACGAAACCCAACACACACATATATAAAATACAATGCAATATGATGTAAAATTTTACTGTAAGCGTATAGTTGTATCAGTCATAGTACTTGATGGTCGAATACACAGAGACAGGGTTAAATATAGGCCAGTACAAGTAACTAACGCATATAAATTTAACTTAAAGTAGTAAATAACCAAAATATAGTCATTCAACTAACAAAAATTGAAGCTAATCTAAATATGATTAAAACTGTAAACTAGAAAACCACCAAAGAAATTGTCACAACTACTAACAAAATAATAAATCCTAAATAAGAGGCAAGGGAGAGGAAAGAGATTACCATATACGCTTAAAAGCCAACATAGAATATTTAGTCGTTGATGGGTTTCAATTATGAAAATTCAACATCCTCCATAAACGAAAGGGATTAGTAAAAATCGAAACTTTGATCCAAAGAATTTTTGAAAAAGCTAAAATCAAACTAAAATTGAAACTACAAAATTTGAATTGAAACTACAACTAGAAAAATTGAAATAAAACTAAAATTAAAATAATTGCATAAAACTCAGACCGAAAGAATTTCTAAAATTATAATAATCTTTAAGACTCCTAGAAACTAAAGCTAGAATTGAGAGAGAAAGAAATCGATAATTTTTAAAGTGCACTCATGATCCCTATTTATATCAGTACCAACCCTCTATACTTTCCTAATTATACTAGATTTCCTAATTTTCAAAAAAATATTCGACTTTCCTATTAAAACAAATCTCTTATTTTTCAAGTAACTTTCACACTTTCCTAATTATATCCAACTGCTAATTATTAATTTCTTCATTGATTTGGAAAGGGATCCACCGCCATATTTCTTCAATTCCTTCATAGCTAAAATCCTAAACTTTCCAATTTTCACGTGCTAATCGCCAAATGATCTTCTAGGCTTGACTTAGTGTGCTGAAAGAAGGCGGGGCATTAACTTCTAGCTCAGGACAAAACAAGGATCGGGCTGGGCTTGTAGAAGAGTTGGATTGCCATGCTAATTAATGAAAAATTACATATTCAACCTTCAATTTCTGAGCTTTCAACCTTTAATTTATGAGCTTTCCTCTCATCCGCTTATTACCTACAAAACTACACAAAATCCTATTAAAGTACAAAATAAGTTCGAAGATAACAAAAAATCCCCATGAATAGCGATTTAATATTTAACACTTTTGGTGAGACTAAAATATGTGTGTGTGTGCATGCACGCGCGTGCACATGTGCGTGTGCATGTGTGTGTGGGGGGAGTGTGTGTACATACATACATACATACATGTGTGTGTGTGTGTGTGTGTGTGTGTGTGTGTGAAGAGGTTTAGCTAAATGCGTCAAACAAGAGAGGAGTTCCTCGGTTCATGCGGTATTAGGCCTAGAGCCTGTTTGTGCTCCATAGCTAAGACTCATAGCGTTGCTAGAAGAGGGTCTGGCCCAGGCCTCAGCCCCCAGTGACACGCATGGGTAGGGCCTGTTGACAATCGAGCCCAGACGTGGGAACTGTACAAGAAAACTGCTAGCCCATTTGGATAATTACATTTGTTTTAATACCCGATCCAAAAACCCTATCTCTAAAGTTCCTCCGATCCAAATAGGATCCTCTGGTGTGCGTTATCCCTTGCAAAATTATGTCACATGTGCTCGATTTTCTCCTTCTCATCAAAAGTTTTTAGCCAAAATTTTATCATGAAGCTGTAAAGGACCCTAAGTGGCAAGATGTTATGGGCGAGGAAACCATAGCTTTGGAAAATAATGAGACATGGACTCCTATAGATCTACTCACTGGTAAGAAGCTCATAAGTTGTAAGTGGGTTTACAGGGTTAAATACAATTCAGATAGGACCATACAATGCTACAAGGTGCATTTGGTTATTAGAGGTGACCATCAGATTGAAAGATAACCAGTGTTAGACGTTTTCTGGCAGTTGCAGTTGCAAAGGGTTGGGAGCTATATCAGATGGACGTTAATAACTTTCTTACATGGAGACATTGAAGAGGAAGTGTATATAAAGTTACCTCCTGGGTTTAAGTGCCAAGACACAAACAAGGTTTGCAAGTTAAAGAAGTCTCTTTACAGGCTTCGTCAAGCACCACGGCAATGGTTTGCTAAACTATCTTCCAAACTGTGTGAATATGGCTTCGTCCGATCCTATGTTGATTACTCTTTATTTACTTACCACAAGTGAGATGTTTTTATGGTCGTGCTGATTTATGTTGATGATAATGACTCTGATACTTGCAAACAGCTAAAGCATACCTCAATGCATGTGTTAGTATCAAGGATGTTGGTTCCTTGAAATATTTTTTGGCATTGAACTCTCTCATGCCTCGAAAGGAATGTTTCTATGCCAACTGAAATATGCTTTAGAAATTATTGACGAGTGTGACCTTTTGGGGGCCAAACCTGTCAATTTTCCTATGGAGGAAAACCATAAACTAGCTGTGAAAAATGGGAGACTGCTTGCGGACCCCTTATGTTATAGGAGGCTCATTGGTCGCCTAATATACCTCACCATCACTAGGCCATATCTAGCCTATGCAGTTCATATATTGTCTCAATTCTTGCAAGTACCTCCAGAGGAGCATATGGAGGCAGCTCGAGTTGTGGTAAGGTATTTGAAAGGCACTATAGGACAGGAATTCTTCTAAAAGGCGACAATAATCTAAAACTCATTGCACATTTTGATTCCAATTGGAGTGCATGCCCTCCCTCCAAGAAATCTCTCATGGTGTATTTTGGGATGCTTGGTGACTCTCGTATTTCCTGGAAGACTAAAAAGTAGATTACTGTATCCACATTGTCGGCAGAAGCTGAATACAGATCTATGGCCTTTATTACTATCGAATTGGTTTGGTTGTGATCTTTTTCTTGCAACAATGGGTATATTTCCAGCTCAGTCCATGCGGCTATATTGTGATAACCAAGCTGCCTTGCACATTGCCAAGAACCACGTGTTTAATGAACGGACAAAGCACATCGAAATCGACTGCCATTTCGTTTGGGAGAAACTTCACGTAGGTATTCTCAAGCTCTTTCACGTCGGGACGAAACAACAACCAGCTGATCTTTTCACTGAAGCCCTTGGCAAGACACAATATTAGTTACTAAAGAGCAAGTTGAACATTGTGGATTTGCATGCGCCAACTTGAAGGGGAGTGTTAAGATATGTTGTGATATATTTTCTTATTCTGTAAATCTTATCATATATCTTGCATATCTTCCTAGTTTCCTAAGGATAACAAACCACGTCTTTTTGTAACTTATGCCTCACGCTAGGGTTTAGAGCTTTAGGCATGTCATGCAAATGTATACGTGATGATCAATACTCAACAATGAAGAGCAGACCAAGGCAACACGAAAATATTGTTTGCCAAGCTTTGCCTCAACCTTAGTTTCTACAATGTAGTAATTTCATTATTGTATATTGTTTTATAGTTTAATCAGTTTGACTGTGACTTTTTTACTGTTTGGACTAAAGTGGAGCGGGGAAAGTGAGAAGTGATGAAAGTATGATTGATTTGCTTATTGTATATTGTTTTATAGTTTAATCAGTTTGACTGTGACTTTTTTACTGTTTGGACTAAAGTGGAGCGGGGAAAGTGAGAAGTGATGAAAGTATGATTGATTTGCTTTAACAAATGGCCTGAATCTAAGTAACTGAGTGTAGTGATTCGAGAACTACCTTGATCGCGTCGACACCAGCATTATCCCAAAGTTTTTGATGGAAAAAAGCGGGGATACCGTCCGGTCCAGGGGCTTTCCAACCCTTCATGTCAAAGCCCAGCGCACTTCCATCAACTGTAAAAGGACCCAAGAGCCATTATATCTCTTGTAGTGAAAGGCGCTTGCGGAATGATGACAGTACACTTACCATCTGATGCTGCCTTTCAGGACTACAGCCATACGATGGGATTCGAAGAGGTCGGAAAATAATTTCCAGGCTGGAGGGTAATGCTCTCTCGATCAGTAGTCCACAAACCTTCATTATTCTTACAATGCAACCACGAATACTGCCCCCACCTGCATTCTCTTGCATAGTGGAAGAAGAACTTGGTCGTATTATCCCCAACTGCATTCTATTGTATTTTACTTCGTTGTTTCCAATAATGGGCAAGTTCCTGAATAACATTAAGGCTTCGTTTGATCCTTAGAAAATTTGATGGAAAGAAAAGTCGAAGGAAAAAAAATGTAATTGACAAATTATATGGCTTCCCCTTTTGCATAAGTCGTTTTGGGTATTTAATATAATTGGTGCATATCGGGACATATAATTGGCAAATTAGTAATAAATATCAATAAACACCAATCTAAATTACAACAAGCACTATCCAACCGTTTAAATATTAGATCTACATGAAATTGTTGTTACACCATGTGAAAATAGGAGCCAACACAAGTAATGTCGAGGCTGCCTGGACCCATTTTCCATTTAACAAATTCTTCCCATCCCTTGATTATATCACTACCACCGAACTTATTGGTATGATATTCAATTTGATTGAAGTCTCCTATGAGCAATATAGGTTTGTCTAGAGACTTTAGTAAGCTTTTGAATGCCAACCACATTATTTCATTCTTGGATATTAGGAGCTCCATAAATAAAACATACATAATTATACATATCGTGCACCCAGCATAGGACATACTTTTTACAGGTGACCTGAACATCCAAAAGAAGCTAGGACTTCCATCCTATTGATATACCCCCTGCTAATCCCTCCGGTTTGACTCCTGTAGTAAAGGAGTAGCCCAACAAACTCAGCCTACTAACTACTAACATAACTTACATTAGCCCTGGTTTCAAACAAACAACGTACTTTGGGACGATATAGGTGGACAATATTGAGCAAAAAAGGAATTGTAGGGCCGTCTGCATTACTAGCTAAACCCCCACAATTCCAGGCACAAATCATCATGGCCCCCTTGGAGGCTGATTTGGGGCAGCCTCCGTCCTCCTATACCCCTCAGTGACTTGATCCTAAAAGTCAGAAAAGTAAGAGTATGAAGATGGGTAGGGATATACTGAACGGTGTCTGGAACAAGCTACATCAGCATATTGATTCATTCTTGTAAGCTTTGATTCATGATGAACTTGCTTCGTCTTGGGACAGCTACTATTGAGCACAGATTGAATAGAGTCGGAATGGGATTAAGAGGAGTCGAACCTGTCATGAGGAAGCGCCGCTTCTTGTTGCTGGTGCTCAGCGCGTCGTCTACAAATTCTGGGCCATGGGTTTCCATGGGATGGGCGTGTATGTCTTCATCTAGCATATGATAGCCGAGGGCATGCTCCGTTTGTGGACACATGACATGGCGCGGCCCAGGAGAACAGGCCGAGTCGAATCAGCTTCCGGAAATTGGATGGCTGTGCTTTTTGGACCAGATTCAAAAGTAGCGCCTGTCAGCAACTCATGAGACATATCACAAGTAACCTGCCGAGTGGGCGGATTGTACAAGCTAGAGCACAGCGAGTCACGGTGAAAAAAGTTATCAACCCCACCCAGATTTTGTGCAGGCCCCATTTTGCATGTCTTCTGTCGGGTTTTCATGCACGGAATCCCCATGATATCCTTGTGAGGCTTCAGATGGATCATTGGAAACGGAGTTCGAATTAGGTGCTCCCCGTGGGCGGCTAGGTCCCGTACCGTTTGAAAGGTGGCACAACGGACCCATGCCAGTGCGTGGGGCCCTGAATCTCCATCACTCGAATCCCCATCAGATGGATCTTCCCCATAACCATAAATTGGTGCGGGCCATGATCAGGTGAACCCGATTCAACAAGGTCAACCCAAGAGGTTAAATAATTAGGCGTGTTAGGAAAGGCTCGGATTTTATTTGAGAAGACGCCTTGGGCTCCGAATGAGCGGGAAATGCTTATGTTCATAGCTAGCATATTTTTGATCTAAGAGGAGCGAGGCTATGGAAGCAGAAACAAAACACACGTCTGTTCCTTGTGCCCAATCTTACACCACTCTTGCAGAAATGAAAATCATTCTCACGCTTGAGAGGTGCCCAAAATAGCCCAGAACCATTGGTCACGTATGCCACTGGCGTTAAAGGTGCAGAAAGATCCACCCGAACACCAACTCAAAGGAACTCCTTGCGCTCCCTACCACCTTGAAAACCCCCATCAATAGGATCACCAATTAATTCTGCCAATTCTAGGGCTGTTGTAGAGTTGTGGTATAAGGGGGAAGGAATGTCATTGATATGCATCCATAACGCTCTGCATCTGTAAATTTCCATCAGGACATTTGGCGTATCCACTGTACTTCGCCTGAGCATAAAAAGACCTCCTCTTATAGCGTCTCCAGTTGAATTAACGCTTCACGATCAAGTGGATTGGAACATCGGAATAAAAAGAGTTGCCCTTTCTGTTCCACAGTCATGAAACCCCTACTCCAAAATAGATTGACTGCAGTTCTCACTTCCTTCAAAGTAAAGCGCCTTGTATGAGCAAACTGGCCAACAACGGTGCACTCCCACTCATCGAGCTCTTTGGGACTAGCCTGATGAAGCCAGGTAGACTGAAACAACTATGCTGAGCTGATTGGAATCATCCGAAGAGAGATGATTAGCTTCACAAGCTGGGGCCCAGGGGAAGCTGATTGGAATGATCAAAGTGATGAGGCTGCTAAGCTCTAAGGGAGCCAAGAACTCTCCAAGGTGGTAGAAGAGCTGCAGAGACTCTCAAAGTTTGTAAGTTCTGGTTTTGTTAACAACGGATGTTTCAGAAATTTTTTGCCATTGGAATCATGTTCTGCCAGTACAATGCCATACCGAAAAAATCTTGCTTTATCCATTCCTTCCAACCTGGGGGGCTTCAATTCCTATGCATACAATGTTTGTGTCACTCGTAAAACTTTATCTTGAATTCTGCGTAGAAGCATGATCAACAATGAAAATGCCAAAATAAATAGTAACCTCCCTGCATTGGAGGAGACTAATCTTCTCTTTGCGAGGGGGAAGAGAGAGAGGGAGAGGGGGGCCTAGCGAAGGAAGCAATTGCATTATTATGCGCAGCTAACCACAAAAAGTCTGTGAAATACTTCTTCCAGACCACTGTACATGAGGGGTTCCGCAAAGAAACAAAACCATGAGGAATATTTGTCCAGAAAAACCAAAAAACCAAATCAATAAATAAACGGATAGAACGACACAAAGATCAAAACTTGGATACAGGTACTTCTGCACTTAGGTGTCGTCAACTTGGGAATGGAAGACAAAGCTTGGAAATGTGATCGTAATTTCCCTGTCAAGAAATGAAAAACATTAGAAATATTCTTCAGAATTTCACTGAAGAGAACATGAAGATCTGAATTTAGGGGACGAAAATGCAAAATCAAATCAAACCCCTAAAGCCTGGCTAAACAATTTGGGAGAGGGGGGCTCACATGCACGTGTTCTCCCTGAATTACCCAAAAGACTATTCATGTCTGACTCCAGATAATTTAGGCCATGTTCTTTTCATTGGTAAATCCCAATTTACCAGTTTCAACCCACTTAAACCTACTTCAACTCGCTTTAACTAACTTCAATCCACTATTTTAATCAACTTCTACCCATCATATAAAAAATATACCAACTTCACCTATTTTCCAACGAAAAGAATAGACTCTTAGTCTACTGAATACGGATGGTCTTGTCATAAAAGTTTTCTTAATTTGTTCCCCCAAAAATGTTTGAGACAAGTTATGATGTCCGAAGGTCTTTGGTGCACAAGATCAGAGGAATGGTGGCTGAGGGCTTACTGCAAATATTGAAGGGTCATATTCTTCAGCAAGGACGGATGTCTGTAAACAAGGTTTCTCCATTCTTCCTTGTCAATCTTCCCATCTTGTTTCGTATCTGTTTCGGCAAACGTCTGCATCAAACATTATGGAGCACAGATTTGAAGGGGGGAAAAAAACAAAATAATGAGATTTTTGTGGATAATGATACAACAGCATGCAAACAAAATTAATCGTTTATGATTGTTAACAGAGTGTGTGTCATCTTACCTTTCACAATTCAACCCCAGCCCCCCCCCCCTCCTCCACACACACACAAACACACAAAAAGAACAAATAAACAAAAGGAAGAGTATGCCTTCTGTCTGACCAGAGGCTGCGCTCTAGGGAAATAATGTCTTATGCCAGTTGTTCAAAGCTGAACCAAACAGATTGTTTCTAATTCAAATGCAGATTTTCAAGAAAAGGTGAATAAACCACCATATCTGTGTACCATCAATGTCATCAAAATTGACTAGAGACCAGTCGCATGGTTTTTGATGGATCACCTTGGTGATGATTTCTTCAATAACATGGTCTGCAAGATTCATGCCGGTTTCAGCTAGAGTGGCCACTACCATTTGCTTCACCTGCGGTAAGATTTGCCGCCAAAAAATTCACAGCGCAAGAGGACAAGTCAACAAAATAATGAACAGTTGCAAAGAGAACAAAACATAGAGATTTTAGACTTAACACATCTATCCAGAATAATGGTCCTGAGTTCCTGACGGGCTCTGGACACATGGGTGCCATATGTTACAACTTGTATGGAAGACCACATAAATGCTACCCTTGTCAGTTAAAGCTGCAGAACTCTCTAATCTGCAGCCCAATTAACCTTTCAATTCTAACATTTAAACCCCCCCCCCAAAAAAAAAAAACCCCCAAAAAACCAAGCAGCAGCGCTTCGGCTGTGCAAAAAGTCTATGGCTAACAGACAGAGGAAAGATTTCCAATCCATAAGCATTTCAAGCGAATTAAAAGCCAGAATGATTTCTCAAAACAATTTCTTGTTCAGATTGACAACCAATGACACATGCCATGTAGCAGAAATTCAGAAAAAACACTGAGGTAATAGTTCGGACGGAGCTACGACTTACTTGCTCCCTCTCAATGTAACCCTGTTGCTTGAGATCATACAGCTTAAAAGAAACTGCAAATCAAAAGAAATTAGTTCCACATGCGAACAGGAAGACGACAAGACAGAGCATTGACACTTGACAGCATGAAGGATTTACAGTGGCTTACAATCGATCTTTAGCTCTATGGGAGCTTGTGGATGGAAAACAGAAAGCCCACGGGCAAACTCTTCAAAATCTAAAACTCCATTATGCTTTGTGTCAAACAAGTCAAAGACCTGCAATAAATAGATAGCAATTACCTTTTGATTGATCCAAGAACAAAAGAGAATGGAGCAACTACAAATAGTCCTCATTCAAAATATTTGTCTATGTAGGGGCGCACGTGCACGGGGCAATCAATATGTGTCGATATCTAATTGACAAACAATATTCCAGAGCTCATGCACATAGCAAATGCATATCATAATGAATTCTTCACATTCTTTACATAATTAAATGCTAAATTCATGGAAGACAGTGTCACAACCACATATATGCATAGATTCCCACGTTGTGTGGCCCAATAATTTTATTCCCATCTCAAAGCTGGCCCTTAGTTTAATAGTATCACTGAGAAACTTGCTTGATATAAAGCGTAAGTTCAAGATATATGCAATAGAAATCCATGAACTCTTATCAATGGAATACATAATACAGCTGCTAAGAATATAGAACATGGGGAAATTCAGTCTAATAAAATTACCCTGTCAGCAAACAAGCTCTCCCGTCTGTTCGTTCTAAATAAGGCCAGCTGAAATTCTTCCTGCACAACAATAAAATTACCAATGTAGATACTCGTTATATCCAGGTTTGAGGTCTTCCTCTGAATATACAACCAGAAATGAAAACTTTCCTACTGTGTCATTCGCATGTTAGACATCTTCTTCTTCTTGGGAAGCGTCAAGATAAATTTCCACTGTTATTCCCTCTACTAGCAAGATTTTACACGTAAGTTTTTCATTCCTAAACCCCCCCCCCCAAAAAAAAAAAAAACCAAAAACAAAAAAGGGGGTCTTAAGCATGACTCCGTCAAGTTGTAAAAGATTGGGGTTGGTCACAAAACGTTCCATATTCATATTCACGAAGATGTACTAAACCAATTCGGAAACGTTTCATTTCTAAACAAGATATGACCATGGAAATTTTAAGTGAAGCCTTCAATGATAATATTCGTCGACCTTTTGGATGAGACCGTCATCAATCACAGCACTGCTGATCCTTTTGAATAGTTCATAAAGTGCTTCTATCTCGCTCACACTAACTGCATTAGAAAGGATAAAGAAATGATTATTATATAGCCGGTGGACACATTCTTAAATGGGATCACCAATTGTTTTGGTAAGGCTTCTTAGAGGAAAGTAACACATTGCGAAATCTCAAAACACCTGGATATGTTTCAGTAATAACATGTGAAAGTTAACCAAACAGAGACTAGTACTTCATTGAAAGTATACAAATTTAGGACTGTAATGGACAAATGACTAAAAGATCACTTACAGACAGTCTCCCTTGCAAGACGCTCAGGATCTTCAAGACCTCGTTGTGGCTTAGAAACTGGAATCTCACAACATCGTATAATGGAAAGAAGTAAATGCTGAAGTCCATCTATACACTGCACCATGATATTTCCCACACATCAGAAGAGTCCATACCTGTTGAAATTAGGAGAGAGGAATCAATACCAATATCATGGCTCAAATTACTACATCAAATATTTCAAACAATATCATCCTTAACAAAATATTGTGACACACCTGTTGATCATTTCCTGATCCTGCAGATCTCTTCAATTGTTTCTTTGAGATTGCAATCTACAGCAGTCCACTGTTCAAAAATTTTCAACGAATTCTCAGCTAGGATATCAGAAAAATAATGTATAAAGAAAGTTCTTCTACAGATGTTCCTTTAGACTCGTAATAAAATTGTAAGGGCAAGTAAGGCAACACTTTGAACCAAATGAGGAACTACTCGCAGATATCTAAAGAAATCTCCCTCCCTTCCCTAAGCTTATCTCTTTCACACCCAATTTCTCTATGCGAACAGCAGTATCTGTTGTGTCCGCCCCTCTAATTTTCCTACTTCCTATAGCTAGGAGCATCACAAAGGGATGATAAGGAGACATGCTCTTCTAACATTCTCTGCTTAATCTATTGGAAAACATTACAAACAGTGGTCCTCTAAGATGCTGTGCTGATGTTTCCAGTTCCTGATAATCTCCACTAACTGAATCCCTGGACAATCGCTCTTTGAAATGACAACAAGTTCAGCTAAATCTAGGGGAGAAACATCAGCTATTCTCTCATAGTTTTGAGCTGACAACTAATCAAAATACAGGACACATAATCAAAGTCATCCCACCCTCCATAGCTTATTGAAAGTCCGAAACTAACTGGAATTGGGACTCTCAATATACCATCATAAACCAGGCCTTCATCAGGGGATGGAATCCCACTTTCCACACGGGGGGGGGGGGGTTTCAAATCTCATTCACAGCATCAGGGAGTTTTCCCTCCTGTCCTATTCCTCTTCCATACATTTGCCCACCTAGGGTGTCTCAATGAGATATAGGGCCCCTCCATGGGTCATTTTAACCAAGCCCAAAAAAGGGTAAACGAGGCGTTCACTTTCATCTTATGAACGTACTTCTCCACAACGGTCCTTCGATTTCCAAACATGGTCCACGAACTCTCTCCCCTAATTAAGCAATTGTTATTGTTTTCTCATGTTTTAAGTCGCTGGTTTTCAGAATAATTTAGTTACAAAAACTCTTTGAACTCCTAGATTAGAATTCAAATCCACATATCAGCACCATCTGTAAGACTATTTTGGATGTGGACCATAATAATCGACATAGCTGCTAGATCCCCTTGCACCCCCTGGCCAGTTCACACATTCTGGACCAGTGACTATACCATAATAGCATAAGTCCCTTATAAATTTTTTAAAATTTGTTGGGTCTCTACGTTACCCACATACCAGAATCTCGATGATTAATGATCCTCTGCAAGTTCTCCTCCAACTCTCAACTGTCTCCAATACTGCATACTTTTCATGGAAAAGGCGGTTTCATTCACAACATCCACTTCCAGCATTGAAGACAAGGCAACATGCATTGCCATTGACCACTGAAGTATATGCAGCTGACACTTCTTTCTGAACCTAAAAGCACAACAGCCCAATACCAACACAGTAGCAAAAACAGATAGAGCAAAAAACCAAAAGGCAACCCCTGAAATGATATATTTTCCCCCCTTCTAGCTGGTATCTCCAAACCTAATACTAGTTGTATATACATGTATTCCAAAAACCATAGTCACAGTATGCACAAAGGGTCGTCGTCCCAGGCTTCTTCTTCCCTACAAAAAGCCAAACCTCGGATTGTCGATTTGAGGAACGCCCCTCGGACACTTAAGTCAGTCGTCTCAGCCAGAGTAGGAAAAAGACAGCTAAGAATAAGGCTAAATATTGTCTCTTTCTGGGGTAAGGGGGTATCTATCGGGTACTGTTGCCAGGGCAAAATGATAGTTTTATAAGATTTTACACTCGCAGGCTTGGATGAGGTCAGATCTCATCCCAGCCTGGCAGCCCGTAGCCAGTTGGGTCATCCTTTTTGGGTCTTGATACTTACTTGCTCATGTGGCTGGGATGGTGAAATCTTATCTGAATCAACATTCATGTATTCCAACCAAAAATAATAATAATAATAATAATAATAATAATAATAACCACAAGCAATTAGTGATTTTAGGCTGATCATTTGCTCAATCGCATCTGCCAACTCGGAAATTTATCAACAATTTTGGCTTACAACATTCTTGTCACCCTTTTCCAACAGTCACTACTTTCTGAATTGATCTATCCATGAAAATTGAAACAACAAACAAAGAAATAAAGACCAAAGATACCCACTCTGGAAAACGATCGAATTAAACAAGTACCGAAGCAGAAGCTGCGCATCTAACGATACAACAGCACAAATCCGAAATTAGACGAAACTTCTAAACAATATATTCACCAAGATCTAATTCACACACACCCTTTTCTGCATAAGTTTCAGAATTGATCCGAACACTTCAAATCGACCCAAGAAGGCAAAACTCTTGATGTAGTCACAGCATTAGAGTTTCATAAACTCCCAGCAAAAACAATCAAAGTTTAGCAACCAAGCGTGGCACAGAACGAGAAAGAGGGAAAGGAAGCTTACCTTTCAATAAGCCAGAGACTCCTAGACAGGTAAGAGAGAGAGAGAGAGAGGCAGAGAGTCGGAACGAGAAGACAAGAAACAATCTCGAGTCCCAAAAAGTTCGTGTTCAAAATTTAATAGTGGGTTTTCCTGCTTTTCGGTTGCGTAGATCATGAGTTTGTTATCCTGATTTATGAATGAGGTGGGCGAGGTTATGGGCATTCATATTCAGTCTCAATCAGCATAATGAATCATGGTTTTCAGGAATCTCAAGGCCTATCCATCCACCATGAGTTATGCTCAATGTCAATTTATTTGAGTTTGGCTTTGTTAAAACTGCATTTGATTGGTCGCAATGGGGAGTCAAAAATTTAGTTCACTAATGGAAGGTCTATTATTTTTTGAGCCAATTTTTTTCTCATAAGTTTTTTCCTTTTTAATATAAGGTTCACAACCTTGACGCACCATATAAAATAATATTCACATAGGCTATCTTTAAAAAAAAATAATGAATAAATAAAATTATGATTAAACATATAAATAAATTAAGATACACATATAGTGATTTTTAATAGTATTAGTCTACCAACTAATAGTATATGTATGCTCAAGTTTTAAGGAAAAAAATAAACAAAGAACTCATCCAATTTTATCAAAAAAATTCCATCCAAAACACCCCAAAAGAAACATAGGCTTCAAAGCACAGACCCAAGCTTTTTTTTCTTATTTACCCAACCCATAAACCTAGTGGCGGATCTAAACATATAGAACAAAAGTATCCATATATTAAATGACAAATTTTAGGAGTGTCCATATATACTAGCATAACCTCCTTTAAAATACAGTTCATTAGATTTTTTTCTTTTAGCTAGAGATGTCCATGAACACCCTAACCCATAGCATAGATTCGCCTATACATAAACCCCAACCTAGCAATGATTTTTTTTTTTAAAAAAAAACCGAATTAACTACCAAAAGGATGTCGTTTTGGTCTGAACAGGGCCAAAAAAGGAGCGAGTCGCTCGTCCCTCAAAGTTGCCAGCGACAAGCCAAGCGCTACAGTGAGACAAGCCGCTCACTCGCTCGCCCTTCTTCATTTTCGGCTCACGGGCCTGCTGGACTGCGTGCTCTATTTCATTGTTTTTGAAGGGTTTTCATAATTTGTATATGTAAGGCACAATTGATGTGAAATGTTTTAATTTATATGGATGTTGTTCTTTTAGATATGGTGTAAGATGTCTAACAATTAGAAGCAAGGTTTAAAATATTTTATGGATTATCTGTATTACTAAAGGTGCATGTTTCTTTTCAATTAACTTACTCTTAAGACTCACACAATTAACATTTTTGTGATAACTAGCGTCCCAATAACTTCTTAGACAACATATCAGTTAAGATAAAACACGTTGAAAAGGGCCTGTCGTGATTTATACAGCTAGTTATCAATTCTGAGCAATGTTCTTTTTTAAATGATCATAATATAAGAAGCCTTTCTATAAGCTACAAGTATTCTAGAGAATCTTCGTGAGAATCATATCATATATGTATATTTTTAGGTTTTGGAATTACATCATATGTTGCTATCATATGTTGCATGCATGATTTATTTCAAAAAAAAATTATGAAAGAGAACTCATGAGTTGTTATTAATTAGTTATTAATATCATAATTATAGAGTTGTTCTATAAATGATATAATAGTCAAATTGTATGTAAAAAGATTTAAACAATTAAAATCTAAAGCAAGTTCGTGCATAGCATGGGTCTTACAATTGATAAGTTATAAAATTAGAAATAACTATTAAGCAAAAGTTGATCGTCAATATAATGTGGGCAACCTTTGTGGAAAGAATTTATTATGTGGATGTCTAGTTCGATAGCTGATTGAATCTAATCTCAATGGTAGATTGCATATAGCTATTTATTTATAAAAGAAATTCCTAACTTTCGGTCAAACTTTTAGTTTAATACCAAGCCCATTAATATCTTGTATCAACAATAATAAAGTATAATAAATTGCAATAACAAATAAACTTTTAAAGATATGTACCAAAAAGTACATATAGTTAGAAATTAGAATTGTGTAACCATTCCAATGAAAACCTTTACTAAAATTTTGAAGATCACCAGGTATTCATACTAAGATAACAATCATCGAAAACTCGTGTAAATACAGTACATATTTTCTAAAATCTCAGCGTTAATGAATAGTCAATTTCCAATTGTAATTCAACAATGAAAATAATTATGTGAAAAATACAAGAAAACAAATACCGTAAGAAGGAAATATGTATTGACTATGGGAACAAAAATAAAGAGAACATTATATTGGAACAAAGTTTAAATATTCATTATCAACTTTTAACTTAGCAATGACTGAATTCTTCATACGTTTTCATTCACACATATAATAGCTAATAGATAAGGTAACTATAAGATATTCTAATAATTGACATATACAACAACTGTAGGAAAGATGGGGATTCTACGACAATGCAAGCTAGTAAAAAGATTTTGCAATAGTGGCAATGGACACTTAGGCTTCGTTTGATCTTTAGAAATTTTGGTGCTAAGAAAAGTTTAAGGGAAAAAAAATGTGATGGAAAAAAGTAGGGAGAAAGTGAGTTTTTTCCTCTTGTTTGAATTGACGAAAACATACAAGAATTTGAATGAGAAATTTGAATATTGATGACTTATTTGAATCATATATCATCTAAGCAGTGTGATCTAGGAGGAGGTCGTGAATTCTTTCGGGAACTTTTCCTAAACTTTCCTCACAATTTTATGAGGCAAATTTTATCACTTGTTTCTAACAAATTTTCCGCGTAATTTTCCTCCATTTTTTTTCCTTTGTGATTTCCTCTAAACCAAACATAAGTAAAAAAGTTACTTTCCCAATTTTTTTTCATTTCACTAAATTTACCTAGGTCCAAATGGAGCCTTAGTGGTCCAGGTTAATGTATTCAAAATAATGCTATGTAGAATCACAGATGGTGTACAAATGACAGCTTATTTAATTTACTTATTAAGATTAATAATATTTACATTGACATACAAACTAAGCTGCCTCAATTATGCCAATTGGCTCAACTAAAGTGTCTTAGTGGGTGCCAGTTGGTTGAATTGGGGTGAAGCCTTCGAAAGTTATTACAAGGATTTCGGTTCGAATCCTGCCTATATCGACCTTTGTGTCTCATCTGCATCAAAACAAGTGTCTCAACGTATTACCCATAATAAAACCTCAAGACATAAAACGATTGAAAACATTAGTACATAATGAATGCTTACAAATGATAGTAGCCATGTCTATTTCTCAAAATCACATCATGGATTCCATATGTCGAGACTATCATCAAAGGAAGAATTTTCCACCAAATCTGCTACTTGGGCAACTCATAGAATGAATACGATTTATCTGCACTAATCGAAATAATATAGATGGATTTGGGACTTTGAATATATGCGAAGCAAACAGCCTCAATGCTCTTTTAAACCCAAATTCAATTTGTTGCACAATGAAAGGGCCTGACTCAACTATTTCCACGTTTCACCATTCATCAAGGGGTTTTGGGGATCCAACTTCCAAGGTCTTTGCTCATTTAGGATCTTTAAGGGGCTTTATGTAAGCCGTCAGTGGGTCAAAGGTAACTAGCAGCCTTAAATAGGGAGTTCAGACTAATTTTTTTCATTGATAAGTTTCTTGCAAAAAGCGCAAGTCAAATTTGATGTGAGTTTTGATTTGCAAAATGATGTCCAAATAAAGCATATTAGGTATGCTTGAAAAGATGTATAAGTCTACTTTCAATCATTGTGAATAGTTTTTTTAACTCCAAGTATTAAGAGAAAACAACAACAACAACAACTCCTTAGCGTGGGTCTGGGGAGATCTAAATGTAAGTGGTCTTATCTTTACAAGTATCACTACTTACAGATAGACTGATTCCAATAGACCTATGAAAGATTTATAAAAAATATTTTAGAGTTAGAAATATTTTGTACAAAAGGGATCAAAACCATAAAACAAGCAAGTCATATCAGTAGGTTAAAAAAATAGAGGTAAACGTGGTACTACAAAAATAATAGCTCATAAAAGCACTGTCATTGCAAGATGGATTAAAGCTAGATCCACACATCAATAAATCCTATGCCGTTGAGATCCAAGGGGCCATCAGTGCATTACGACAGGTCTGCAACCTTAATTCTAGAGCTCCAAAGCTTCCTATCCTGGGCAATGTCCTCCATCAATCCTAAAGTCTTTAAATCATGTCTAATCACTTTATCTTACTTCTCTAAGCCTACCTTGACCCCTTCTACATCCCAAAAGAACAATCCTTTCGCATCTCCTCAATGACACTCTATAGTTCTCCTTCTTACATGACACAACCATCTAAGTCTAGCCTTTCTCATCTTATCTTCTATGGATGCCACTCTAAGTATGTGTATAATCACTACATTTCCAATCCTATTTAATCTCGTGTGGCCACACATTCAACAAATCATCCTCATCTGTGCTACAAACATCCTTTGGACTTGAATCTTCTTAACTGACTAACATTTTGCAGCATACAATAATGCTGGTCTAATAACTATACGATAAACACTTCCCTTCAATCATAGTGAAATTGTCTTATCACATAATAGTCCTAAAGCCTTCTTCCATTTTTGTCATCCTACCTTTATTTGATACTTAATGTCCTCATCAATATCTCATTTTCCTTGAATAATTGAGCCCAAATATCTAATTTTTTTAACCCTCAGCATAGCCACAACCCGTATGGCTACCTCATCTTCCGTACTACCTTCCCCTTCACTAAAATGACATTTTAGGTATTCAATCTTCGACTTTCTCACCCTAAAACCTTTAGTTCCTAGGGTATCCCTCTAGTGCTCTAACTTGTTGTTAACCACCTCCTTAGTCTCATCAATAAGAACTATGTCATCGGTAAATAACAGACATCACGGTACCTTTTCTTGAATACCTTTTGTGAGCTCACCCATGACTAGAGTAAAAAGAAAAGGGCTTAGTGTCGATCCTTGATGAAGTCCAATATCTATAGGAAAGTTGTCTGTATCCTCCGTAGAGTCCTAACTCTTGCTCTTAGCCCCTCATACATATCTTTAATAACTTTAATATAAGCAACCCACACCTCTCTCTCCTCCAAGCACTACCATAATATTTCCCTTGGCACTCTATCATATGCTTTTTCTAAGTCAATATACACCATGTGAAGATCCTTTTTCCTTATCGCTACAGAACTCCATGAGTCTTCGTAGGAGATGAATAGCTTCCATAGTAGTCCTAACTATCATGAAACCAAATTGGTTTTCTAAAATCCTAACATCCCTTCTCAATCTTGCCTTAATCACCCTTTCCCGCAACTTCATTGTGCGATTGGGTAATTTTATACCTCTATGGTGTTTGCAATCTTGTATATCACATTCGTTCTTGTACAAAGGGATAACTATACTGAAACTCCATTGATGAGGCATCTTTGCGGTCCTTAATATAACATTAACCAACTCTGTTATCCATTCAAGGCCATCCTCACCCTAGCACTTCCAAATTTCCACAGAAATATTATCTGGGTTGACTGCCTTTCCGACCTTCATCTTCCTTAATACCTCTTTAATATCCCCTTTCATAATATGGTGACAACACCTGTAGTGTTATTCCTCCTCATGCCTACTATGCCAGTACAAGTCGAGCCTTGAACCTCTCTCCATTAAAGAGTTTGAAGAAATAGCATTGCCATCTTTGATGTCATCGATTAAGCTATTGCTGTCTTCATCTTTAATGCATATTGCACTATTCAGGTATCTCAATGTTCTTTCCCTTTCCCTTGCTAACTTAAAGACCTCCTTCGCTCCTTCCTTAGACTGTAGTTTCTGATACAACTTTCAAACACTTTATTCTTTGCTATCGCGGCTGCTTTCTTTGCTTCCTTGTTCGTAAACTTGCACCTCACTCTATTGACCTCTCTTTCCTCAATCACACTACTCTGTAAAGCATTATAAGCCTCTTGTTTTGCCTTAAGTTTCTCCTTCACCTCTTCATTCCACCTACAAGCTCCTTCCCTTCTCCCACCACCCCCTTTAGAGACTCGTAGCATTTCTTTAGCCAACCTTCGAAAACATTATGCCATTTCTTACCACATTGTGTCTGGATCCTCTACGTGCTTTAATTATTTCCTCTTTTAATCTTCTTGGATTAGCTACATTCTCACTTGTTAGATCCCACTATCTAACTCTAAAGTCTCCATCACTTCTTTTCTTTCTCTTACTATGTTTAATCACCACATCCATAACCAACAACTTATGTTGCATCCAGATGCCCTCACTTGGTATTACTTTACAATCTTTATAGAACCCCTTATCGGTCGACCTCACTATAAAGCAGTCAAGTTGTATGCTACTATTACCACTCTTGAAAGTCACCAAGTGCTCGCCCTTCTTCTTGAAAAAAGGGTTAGCAATCAATAGCTCATATGCAACCACAATGTCCAAGATAGACACCCCTACACTGTTTCTCTCCCTGTAACCGAAACCCCCATGTGTCATATTATAACCATCCCCTTCTCTTCTTTATGTCCATCAAACCCCCCCAATGAAAATCTTCTCATACTAAGCTATACTTTAGATAACCTCATCTAGATCCTCCCAGAAAAACCTCTTAATATCCTCCGCTAAGCCTATTTGAGGTGTATAAACACTCATTAAATTAAGGACTCTAAACCCATCATTAACTTGATAGACATAACATGATCACTCTTATGTCTCACTTCAATAACTTGCTCCATTAGCTCCTTCCCGACCAAAATACCAACTCCATTCTTAACTTTATCAAAGCCTAAGTACCAAAGCTTATACCCATCAATCTCCCTCACTTTAGCACCTACCCACTTAGTGTCCTGAATACTATTTATGCTAATTTTACGCATATGCAAAATCTTAACTAATTCTGTAGACTTGCCTCGAAGAGTCTCAATATTCCACGATACACATCGTATCCTGACGAACCCATTTCTCATCCTATCCCCTTTCAACCCCAGAGGAGAGCACTGCATATTACATTATCTGCCACTAAAGAAAATAAGAAAAAAATAACTAAAATAGGAATAGCGGCAACAATAATCCGAAAGTGACGACGACGACACCACAATAGAAAAGTTCACTATAATACTAAAACTACCAACGATAAAGATGATGATGCTGCTACTGATGATGGGAAGGTAGTAAAAATAATGCTATTAATGCTATTAATACCAATACCAATACTAATATAACAATAATAATAATAATAATAACTTAAAAGTAGTAATAAAAGCCCACAACACTAACAACAAAATCAATAAGAGGACAGGATAAATACAAAAAGCAGTCACACAATAAGGGCCGATTATTTTGCATGCAATTCAATACATACTACATAGAATGAATAGAGAGACAAACAAATAAATACAAGTTAATGTCAAAAGAACCCTATCCACATCCAAAGTCAAAGGTAAAACCCCTATCCTCAACCCAAGTTCATGCCCAAAGAAAGAAAAACGAAAACAAAACCCAGTGTGGCATTTCTAGAACAAAGGACGCCGACACAGTAACGGCTAAAATAGAGACCAGCGTAGCTCCTTAACTCAAGCCAACCTAGAAAACAGCAGACACAAACAATTAGGAAATGCTCAGCAGACACCCAAATTGTTAATGGCAGAAGAAAAAAAAAGAGAATTTGGCACAAGAAATACATGCACTAAAATCAACAAGAGACATTAAGAAGATAAGGAGGCAATGAAACTAGCTTATCGTCGACGACCACACCCTGGGCCATTAGTGAACTCGCGAACTTTTCTCTGTTTTGCAACCGCACCCCTTGTCTAACATCCCACCTAAGTTGACATAAGTCACCAGTCATTGTAGGTCATGGCTCACTGCACGCCCCGCATACCAATTACCGACGAGTTGCAGACTAGTGACCAGTGTCCGGGCTCTGTAGCTTAGCTGGCGATATGATGTTCCAAGGCTGTGCGCTGCTTAAGAACCAGAGGCTTGGTTTCAGGCTCTTGAGGTTTTTGAAAAGTTTTAAGAGAAAAATTCAACAAAAATCAAACTATCAGAATTCAAACTTGCACTACAAAATCTTGAAAAGTAGCCTAAAAATAAGGTTCAAGACTCTGAACTTACCCAGTAAGCTAGGATATGGTAAGATAAAATCGTTCTAAATGAATTCTAAGAATATTCTCTAATGGAGAGGTTTAAGGAAGCTTCCTATTCACAACTAAGGTGCAACCAAATTCCAGCACCAAAAACAAAGAAAACTGGTAATAGTACTATCTTCTTCAAATTTGAATTTGCTTATTTAATGACACATTTTTTGTGGTTTGTGCAAGTGAGAAAAGGTTATCTCACTCATATCAGCCACATACTTTTGCTGCTTTATTTCTACCGGTGCAATAGGCACGTTAAATTAACCAACGAGCTCGGCATTTTCATGGGTCATTTATCCTAAAAACCATGAATTTTTTTAATTTTAATTAGGATTAACTATTCAATTTAGTCTAATTAGCTTTACTAGATAAATTATGTGGGATAGTTGGATGTGGTAACTTAATTGGTTAATTTACATGATTTTCATGAATGCTAGTGTGGGATTCATTAAATTAGTAAAGCTATTCGTTGCTACCTAATGCTAGAATTGGTTTGTGCCCAAAGCACATTTAGAACCCAATTACAACCCAACCATCTCCTTTTATTTGAGTGAGTAGAAGAAGCATAACCAAATTAAAAAAAAACAAAAACCACCAAAAAAAGGTGCGGTGCCTGATATGTCAAAAAACACCCCAACCATCTACTATGCAACAATGAGCCATGAGATATATATATATATATATATATATATATATATATATAGATATACATGTAATGCCCCTAAAATACTAATGACATGATTTATAAAAAACTATAGCGGAAGACTTAAAGATAGAAGATGCTACCGCCATCTTGATAAGGACAAGACTCACTGAAACCATTTAATCTTGCGACTCATGTTCACAAACACAATATCTATTAAACCGAAACACTCCAAGACCAAAGTCCATAATAGTTCAACTTTAATACAATCGATTCAGTCATACCATGTGCTAACTCACACTCCACACACTGCACAAGTATATTGAATATAGACCCAACTTGATCTCGAGATCGATCCCAACATTCATGCTATGCTCAATCCACTGTAAGCATTTGATGGCTTTGAAAAGGGCTTGCTAAATAGAAAAACATGTGATACTTCATCACCTAAAATGAAAACATGAAGACAATTCGAAAATGTGAGCTAAAATTCAGTACATGCATTCCTATATTGTAAAAAGAGCATAGAAATACTGTTGATGGGTACCCGCTTTAGCAATTCATTTAGTTCGCAATAACAATAAAAATGAAAATAATGTGAAACTGAATTGCTCATTATTATCTTGAGGTGAACCCCTTGCAATGATGTGATCTATACATAGGTGTATACCTATCAATCTGATCAAGAGTTAGCCTGAAGCTGCATGGGTAAACGATAGGCTGACGCCCTATAAATGATAACTGATAGGTTTATAAGTTAAATGACAAATCACTGTATAAACTGATTCATTGATAAACTTATTAAGAGTGATAACTTGATAAACATGTTCTACTTTCTGAAGATACAGGCAATGGATATATCTTGAGTCTTTAAAAATGTCATCTAACTTGATAAAAGTCAGCAGTTTCATAAATGTCATCTGACTTGATAAATATGTTCTGAATTGATAACACCTATGCATAATGGGAAACGATAACTAGGCCTCAACTCTATTTCATAAATGTCATTGCAGGCATGTATAGTTAGTAAATGATCCTTACTCACATAATTGAGTAAGTAAAAGTATGTATAATAGAAATTGAGTAATTAAATGGTATACATAATTGGGTATTTCAATATAACTTCAAAACTGAATTTATAAAAGTAATTAAATTTGATATAAAGTAAATGAAAGTTAAATAGTCCACAATAAGATAAATGCAATTACAAAGGAAAAGGCCTTGATGGTGGGAATTGAGAGAGTAGTTGTGGCCTTTTCTGAAATATGTTGCTAATGCGGGTTTAAGACTCGCTGATGTATAGCTTGGTTCAAGATAACAACGAGTACACTAGATTAGCTTGATCAATACATTTGATACATTCTGAATTGAGTAAGTAATAAAGGTTTGAGGTCAAAAGAGATATATCTTTGTTCAAAATAGCATAAACAACAATAATTTGATATGATAAATATGGTTTCTGAGTCAAAAATTCTCCTCACCTCCCATAAATCATTTATAAATCCATTAGATATAGAATTCCACCGCAAACGAATCACTAAACTCAATAGAAGCTATTAAGCTTACTAAACTTGGTATTTTCTTTGTAAAATCCATAATTGATTCAAAGCTCATAAAGAAGCTCTCAAATTGTATCCTTGTCTTCTTCTTTCTCATTAATCAAGCTAAAAACTCCATGAAAGTCCATAAATATTCATTTCCTCCTTAAATGACCTTACTTAGCCCAAAATACACAAAATGAGTGCATGATCAATCTCACTTAATCTTTATTATTGCTTTTTACACAATTACTTAAAATACTTCTAAAAATCACCAAACTCAAAATATTCAACCCAAATTCATGAAATATTATAGGAAATTCAAAAATAATATGGACAATCTATAGTACAATTTTCGAGATTTTCTCCAAGTATGCACTGCACAGAAATTGCAATAACAGCCCAATTGCACCAAAGCAGGTCAATTCACTTCAAAAATTAATAACTTTCCCCCTTGACCTCAAATGGAGTCCTAAAACCCCAATGTAAAAAGATTAAGAAGTCTTAAAAAAATGCCATTTACAATACAAAATATGATTCCCACAACAGAGTTCCCAAAATGAGGCTAACAAACAAGTATGTCAGTTTTGGTTCATTCTACACAGTTTTGGTAAAATAACCATAACCTTTTCCACAAATCTCGGATTAAGGCGATTCAAAAGTCATTTGAAAGATAACATTGAACTGTCTACCTGCCAAAAATCATAATTTTTCCATGGGCTGATCATTACCAGTTTAATCCCGAACTCTGCCCTATTTTCTTAAAATTTTCAGCCCTCATTGTTTTAGCTTTCCCCTCAATTTTCACACAAATCCTCACTTGAAATAATTCCAAATCACCAAAAACATCATCATAATCATCAATAAAACTAAAGATTACAAAATCAAATACAAATCAATCTATAAACATGGTTTTAAATTAAGCTTGCATGAACATGATCAACTTCGACCCTTACTTACTTTCCCACTTATCCCACAGTTAAAACATCCAAAGTAACTCTTATTTCTATCAAAACAACATGATCAACCACCAAAATTAACAAAATAAGAATCAAAACCAAAAAAATCCAAAGGAATAAGTTTAGGATTACTCACTTTGAGCTTGAAAAAAGTAGAGATGGTAGTGATGCTTGGTTGTTTTGAGGAGTGTGGATGGTGGCTAAGGTTACTAAGGTGTTGGGGGTGGTCAGAGGCAGCCCAGTTGGCCTGAAAACACCAGGGACAGTAGCAACAAGTAGGGGGTGGGGGGCTAGCCGGCTAGAGAGAGAGGGGGGGAGAGAAAGGTGTATGTGGGTTTGTGAGCTACTTCAACTGCTTGGCTTGGAAATTATCTTAATACTTGGCTAAAAACTTATCTCCCAAAAGTAGCTTTTGCAAATTACTAATTAGGCACAATGATGGTAATTAACTAAGTAAAACAAGTGGTAACTTGTTGGGCCTAAATTGGGCTTATACGGTTTGGGCCCGGGAAGGGAAGTAAACCGTATGCGATTGAATTTTCGTAGCTTGAAATTAAATTTTTGTAAGGTTATAAAAATAATAATAATAATAATAATAATAATAATAATAATAATAATAATAATAATAATACTAATACTAATAATAATAATAATAATAATAGTAACAACAACAACAATAATACCAATAATAGTAATAATGATGATAATAATAATTTCTTAAACCATAATTATCGAGGCCTACTATCGATTCACCCGATATTTAATTAATCAACAAAACTTGAATTAACAATCAATGAAACTTGAATTGTAAAATGGAACCCAAATGAAATATCCCCCAACTGAGATGATTAAATACCATAAATAAAAGCAAAAAATTTAAATGCCATAAGGTAATTTGATAAATATATATGTTGAGCGCAATTGAATTAATAAATATGATTTGGTTAAACAAATAACCATAAGTGATTGAATCAATAAATATGATTAATTAAATGAATAAACATGATTAATCAAATAAATAAATATGATTTAAATAAATAAATATGGGTTAGGGGCGGGTTATTACAATACATGTGTGTATATGTGTGCGTGTGTGTGTGCGTGCGTGCGTGTGTGTGTGTGACTACAGACACATACACACACACGCAAACACACACATGCAAACACACACACACGCACACACACACACACACACATACACATGTATATGTGTGTGTGTGTGTGGGTGTATGTGTGTGACACACACACAAACATGCACACACACATATATATGCATAAGTGTGTGTGTGTGTGTGTGTGTGTGTGTGTGTGTGTGTGTATAAAGAATTATTTTCATTTACCACCCTCGAGGTTTTGGTCAATATTATTTGCGTATCCCTAAACTTTTCGAATTATCATTTACCCCTTCATATTTGCATAACAGTATTACAAATCCCCAATTATAAAAATGCCCTTGATGCTCTTGAAATCGGCTTTGTTAGTTAATGGCATGGCAAAAATATAGTTTGAGGAAACTAATTGCACCTTTAACAATAAAAGCGCTAATTCACTCACCCGAACATAGCCGGTTGTTGCGCAATGGAAGATAAGGAGGTAATAGAGAAAATTCTAGAAGGTGAAAGAAGGTTTAAGTCACACCACGTGTAGTGCTAGGAGGCTTATTGGTCCATGACAACCTTAGTGGTGGCCTTGATGTTAGTACTGGGGCTGCTATTGATTATATCGATTAGATTTGAGTTTAAAAGAATCAAGTCAGAGCTCAATTAAACTTCAAATGGATAAAGGAGATAGGGTAAGGGTAAAATAACTTACAAACATGAAGGGAATTTTTGTAATTTTAGCGGTTTGTAATACCATTATGCAAAGGTGACGGAGGATAAATGACAATTCAAAAAGCTCAAGGACACAAATAGTATCTACCAAAACCTCGAGGGGGTAAATGAAAACAATTCTACATGTGTGTGTGTGTGTATATGTGTGTGTGTGTGTGTGTGTGTGTGTGTGTGTGTGTGTGTAAAGGGCGGAGAGAGGGGCGCAGATGGTGGTAGCTACTGGAGAAGGGTTTGGTCGATAGGTTGTTCACAACAACGCTTTGTAGAGTGGTAGGTGCTGAGGCTGGACAAGTAGGTGAGTGGTGAAAAAAGGGGGCAAGAAGCCTCTTAACTCTAAAACCATTGCTACTACCACTACCATTTATCAATGGATTTGATTTGGATGACCGGAGTGAGACTAAGTAGATGGCTGAAGCAAAACAAAGGGGGAATGAGAAAGAGCAGTAAGGGTAAAAAAGTGAGGAAATTGATAAATTAAGTAACAACAATGCAAATTCTTCCAAATCTAATCTTAATCTTTGGCCTAATTACATAGAGTCGAGGTAGGTGATTCTCATTCCTAAATTACTAATAAATTCAAACTGCTTCTAATTTAATTATTGATAACTTCTTATGTGTGATTGAATTATGGATTGAATCGTGAGATTTTAGGAATTAAATGTATAAAGTTTGGGTTGGGAATACAAGATGGGTTTGAACTTAAGGTTGAAATTTGTGTGGTGGTTGTCAATGGTAGAATGCTTGAGGTTGATTCATGAGTCATTGTTATTGATGAAGGGAGGCAAGGGAGTCCAACTTGGTAAGTTTTGGATTTGTTGTTTCCCTATGCATCACTATCATCTACGCATAACATGATTCTCATGTACCTAAAGTGCTTTGTTTAATTAGGTAAAGGTGGGACCATGAACGTGACTTGTCAGTATAGTTTAAAATAGTAATTTTATAAACCTATGATGAAAAATTTTGAGTATGTAATCATGGGATAGAATAAAAAAAGGGAGAAATTATTGCCAATCTAGCTTTGGACTGGCTTGTGAACTAGAAGTAATTGCCCTGGTTCAGCCTATTTTCTCGATTTCATTGCAAAAACTAAGGCAAGGTACCAATTTCTTGGTTTATAATGGTTGAATTAGTTAACTGAATATGTAGGGCACCCTGTTTGTTCCCCAAACCAAAAATGAATTTGCAGAAGCTATGAATTTGAAAGTGTTTTAGCTCATTTTAAATGAGCTAAGGTTAGACTTGAAAGGGCAAAGTTGTCATTTGATTTCTGAAAATGATTTGGCTTAAGCCCGTTATGACTGAAGTGTAAAATATATTAGATTAAGTTGGAAACTAGTATAAGAAACTTGAATGGCAAAGATGTTATTTAACTCTATAGTTAGGACAAACTAAGGTCGCAAGTGGTTAAAGCTGTGGACAATACGTTAAAATGAGTCTAAACTTGCATCTTTGTCAAAGCATGCTCTTGGGCAGTGTTCATAAACCAATCTCTGTGAGTTTCTTTTGTGACCAAAATTGTTGCTGAGTAAACTAGTTTGCTAAATATGGGTTTACAATGAAAGTCTAGGTGCATGTGATACTCTCTCGATCATTTTTAAGTAAGCAGAGTGGATTAAAATGCTTTATAGGTTAGGAGGTTAGTGCTAATATGGACTCGGTCTTCAGACTAGACCATGGGATACTGACCAAGGCCCTGTTTTTTTTAGTGGAAAATGATGGGTGTGGGATGGGTGAGTATAGGAAACGGGGAGAAGGAGTGGGTGAGAGTTGATAAGAGTGGTATTTTTTTTTTTTTTAAAGTGTGGGAAAGAGGGGGAAGGAGTGGGTGAGAATGGACAGGAGTTGAAAGGAGTTGAATGAAGTTGGGGAGTTAGTTTAAGTTATATATTTTTGTATTTTAATGTAGTTTTCAGTAACACATTCCCGAGTTCACCAGAGGTCGTCAATGCGGCATTGCCAGATAAGGGATGAAAGAGGAGTTCAACTATCGCCATTCTTGTTTGCAGGAGACGATTGAGCGAACTTTTGGAGAGATGAAGGTGATATGGAAGATATTAGATGACAGGATGCCCCAAGTGACATTACAAAAACAGATTCAGATGATAATCGTAGTTTACACCCTCTATAATTTTATTCATCTCCATCGACATGGCATCCAAATATCACCAAGGCCACCCTCTACTGTAGTAGAACATGATGATACATTCCTTGATTCGAATGCCAAAAATTGATGAACCAATTTAGGAGTCAACTAGCTATTGATATGTGGGAGTCCACTACAACCTGATATGTGCAATATGTATGGCCTTACAATGCCAATTTGGTTAATGTTGCAATATGTGTTCGTTTGTAAAACTACAACTTTATTACTGTCTAATGAATATTCGGTTTCATATGAAACTAGTGAAATTATTGCTTCACTTTCTATCGCCAACAACAAATGTTCATCTCACAACGTAAACGATTACCATTACTTTTACAACCGTTAACATTAATAACATCCGTTAGTTCTATTGCAAACACCGAATAAAAACATCTGCATTTTGTGTCACGATTTATGATGACCGGAAAATAATGTGTTACATATACCACAACAACAATCCACGTGTTGTATAACAAAAATTTCGGAGTTAATAAAAAACCATCTCTAACCATCTGCTCCATATAAAAATTAAACTGAAAATATCTACCACTCACGAATAACTAACATTTGCTTGTCAACGCAAAAATTAAAAAAATACAAAAATTACCATTTCTTTAATATGTACAACATAAATAATTTCATGTACAATTTATGGCACAACTTACAAATGTTCCAATAGCATCTGAAAAATAAATAAAACTCTTCATAATTGGTATCAGACTACTCAGAAGTACAATTATATCAATTGTAAGAGTTTTCAAACTATGCCAAATAGTAATTATAGATAGAAGTAGGTGAAAGTGGGTGAGAGTGGGTGAGAGTGGGTAGGAGTGACATTTCTGTTTAAGTGTGGGAAAGAGTAGGAAGGGGGGAATGAGTGAGTTTGGTTCATTAAACCATGAAAAGAACAGGGCCTAAAGCGGGAGTCCTAGTTAGCCAGTGGTGATTCGACTAACTACTACCTTGATGAGGGTCGTGGTCCAACATACTTTGGGAGGCCTGAGGGACACAAAAAGTCATGGATCACGATAAACGAATAACAAGAGTGCTAGTAGCAGATACATTGCCTTTAACGAGAGTTTACTCAATTATAGTAAGTAATCTAGTTGTTTATGAGCTATTTCAAACTATCGCTAGATAAATATGACAATTTTTGAAGAGTCTTTAGTCAAATAGAAGATTATTTCCCCTTTTGCAAAGTAGCTTCAAAACTATTTTGTCGGACTTGCTTATATGTTTAATATGACTTTGCTACCTTAAAGCTGCCCTTGAGCTTTGTTCTCTTCCAAAGGGAGAAAATCCCTTTGTGTAGTAGCTTAAAGAGTTATAGAGTGGTGTTTGATTGAAATGTATCTTACCCTTTCCCCTTATTACAGATGTTGGGTGGAAATGTTAAGAGTTATATGGTTAATTCGTGATCATTATTGTATTATGAAATATTACTCTCTATGGTTGCTACAGATTCATATTGCATGCAAATGTTTAAGGAATGTGGGTTACCTATTGAGCATGTGGCAGCTCACCCCTTACTTTTTCCATTTTTACCTTGGTCTAACTCTCCTTTATAAGCATATGGTGATTATTGATGCATGTGAAATGATATGATTCTACTTAGATGCTCTTTCTAATACAAACATACTTACGTACAACTTGACTCTGAAATTAAATAGTGGTCTTAGTTATAATTTAAGAGCTCATGTAAAGACAATACATGTACTTTGGTAAAGCATGTTGCTTGGTAGCTCTGCTTGGTTTGTAAGCGAACCATACGTGCAGTTAGAGATTACGTAGCTTATTTTCTTCCACTAGGAGTTGAATGTTTTGAGATGTAAACCCCAGTGCTCAAGGTGTCTTTGATCTATATCTTTCATTCCTTTCTTTTTTTCAAATGCACAACTTGCGTACTACGAATTTGTGCCTCATAGAATTGTTGTCTTCGGCATGTGATTGTGCATTTGTTTAGAGTTGCACTTGTGTTTTTAATATAACAAGTACTAGTGTAAGGTTATGAGCCTAGAGTCATGGTTAGTTTCATTTCAAAGTTTAGGAGATAATTAAAACTGTTAGCCCTGGGGTAGGGGTGTTACAAATGGTATCAAAGCAAGGTCCTACGGCTATAGGTTACAACCTAGGATTTGCATTTACATATAGTCATCTAAGTACCTTCTTCTATGCAATGCAATGAGTTTATCTGTTTTAGAGGATAAATGTGGCACTATGTGCAATATAATGCTCATAGGACCTTATATAGTTACTTGAGATTCGTTATAAAATTATCATTGATTGTTTTTACAAATAAATTACTAAATAAATAAAACTCTTATTGTTGGTGTCCCTTTGAGTGCATTGGTGCATTTGGTTGAATTACTCAAATTAACATGATTGGTTAGGTGCATGAAAAGGTTCTGAGGTCATTAGTTGAACTAGACAACTCGTATTCTCTCGTGTTATAGTTTTGGTGGCCTTCTGCTCATATATTTTGGTGATACAATCTTGTGACCATAGGGATGCATTCACATGTGTTTACCTTTTCATATTTTATGTTGATAAGGTGCCATGATATCGTAACCATGATTATAATTGAATTCTTGACTCTATACTTGATGGATAAGTTAATGCCAAACCATTGTTAGAATGGTTCATTCAATACAATGACATGTTTGATTGAGTTGTCTTATACTATGTATTACATGATAGACTTCATAAGTGGACCCTAGAATTGTGCTTTTGTTAGTTGTCCATGCATTGGAGGTGTTATAGGACAATATGCTTAGTGCATGATTGTTATGTTAGCTATAAGTTGTGTAACTTTTCTGAAGTTGTATTACTTCCAAATAAGAAAAGTAGTATAAAGCAAGAATCAAACTTTGTCTTGCCTTTTACAAATCCCAGCGGGCATACCCTCTTCAAATTCTAAACTAACCAAAGAAAAATAGGAAGACTTAAGACTCATGTTCCATGTTGTAGGCATGGTTCACCAAAGCTCCTGACTTTGTTTTACTGGCTTCCTATAGATGTGACTAATTGAATCTTTTCAATAATGGTTGCTTGTAACCTGCCTTGGGCTTGAAAAATTCTAACATTTCATTCTTGTGAAATCAAATAAAAGGTTGCTAAATAAATGTCATATTTGCATGGGATTTAATTTAAAGGGAGTAGTGTCCCGATTTGAGTGATTGATGCCCATTTTATCACTACTTTTCTTAAGTTTGGTGTTGTTGATGGCATTTTGTACAAACTTGATAAGAGAATCCAAATGCGACTACAAAATGGGTAAAGAACAATGAAAGGAGCCAAGAGCCACAAAATCTGGCCAAAAACCCACAAGGATCATGAGTTGTCTGGCTATACGACATGGTTAACTTGGGATAGCATACACAGTCAAGCGGGGTTGACCTACTTCAAAAAAATTAGTAGGATATCATGACCAGATGCCACCGCATCCTAGTCTTTGAGGTGATCAGGGGATGTGGCTACCACCATGGTCAAAACCCATAGCAGGTGGCAGAGCCTTTTTGTTGTAGCTATTCATTTTCCCTCATGTTTTATTGTTTGCCACTCAACTTTTTGGCCATTTAGTCACTCCAATCTATCCACCATTATATTCGCCATTTAGATCAGGTTTTAGATTAGATTAGAGTAAGAGAAAGTGAATTAAAGTGGAGATTTTGCAAGGATTCTATGTCGAGTTTGTAATGATGGTCCAAGCACACACTTTGGCTAAGCAATTCTCTTCTTTTCTCTTCTCTTTTCTCAGTTAGGGATTTATGTTTTGTAATTTGGATTAGCTTTGGTTGTTGTGATCTTGGATTTATGTAAATACTTGTTAACTTTCTAGAAATTCATTTTTTAACGACCATGTTTTAACGACCATGCCCAAAAGTTATCGTTAAAGGATACTAGTACCAACAAAAATAGTTTGTGATCGTTTAATCTCATTACAATATCACCAATATGAAATATATTATTATTGCTTTATATAATGTCCATTGTTAATGTCATATTAGGGGAAAAACGAAAAGTTAAACTTAAAAATGATTTCCTAAACTAAAATAACCAAAGGGAAATCGAGAAGTAATATTAAAACATTTCTCCTAATTGCATTCTTGTTTTCATTTAGCCTCATCATTAACGACTTGAAGCAGTGCCTAGTTTCTCTCTACATCTAAAAAACCTAAATACATAATTGCGTCTCACCGGCCTATTTCTCCCTCGGTGGCTTTGATGACTGTCAATTAAGATGATAATAGATGCATCCCTCTCTTCTTTTGAGGATTATTCCGTGGTTTTGCTCATGTCGTATCTTTCAATCGTGGATTGCCATGGGGAAATCTGGGGTTTGCACATTTTTCCTAGTTCTGGTACTTAGCAAATTGGCAGTTTATTTATGTTTCTTTCCAAAATCTGACCTCTTTTCTACTGTATTTTGCTTTGAGTCCCAGTTGATTTTAGGTTCATGTGCCAATGAACCAAGCACTATTAATGACGAAGTATAAAGCGTGCTTTTGAGAAGGAAAGCCACGGAGTGTGCCTTCTGTCTAATATCAGGTATGCTTGTCCCTTGTATCTTTTTCTATTGATCTAGTTTTCTGGTTATGTAAATAAATTACATTGAATCTATGTTTGACCACATATATTTCATTTTGGGATGTTGGTATTTGCGAATAGCTTTGTTTAGCCTATGTAACATTTTTCGGGTTTGATTAAGGCTAACTAGTGATGTTGTAGTGCTGGTGCTTGAGATATGTTGTGATTTCTTGGCACCCTTTTTGGTTCTTTGGGCGGATGTCCTTCTCTATCGAACCAATTTCATAGATTGTTGTTTTTGACATTTCTTTTAAATTTTATTGTTTTTGGCTTACGGACTACTGTAGGAATCATTGTTTGAAACTCGTAACTTGTAATTCGGATCACATTGCAACAATGTTCAATGTCTAACATGATTTTACATATGGACTTATAATAACAATGCTAAAGGAATATGGACATAATCACAATGACCTATGACATCTCATAAATGAATAATAGGCACATAACATACTTTATAATGTCTGTCAAGTTGTCTCCATCAACCAACATTGTAATGCAATTCATTTTCATGCCAACGGAAATGAGCAAGTATGCCAATTCTGTTAGATAGAGGCGCATTATTTACCAAAATACTTGCATTGCCCAGGCTTTCAAGTGTCAATTTTAAAGATTTTTATGCCTATAAAATTAAGTTGGTGCTAGTTTTGAGGACAATCAACATCTAATGGCAATTAAATGAGAATGTTAAGTTATATCTAATCATGACTTTTTCAAATATGTTAGGAGTAAATGGTAGAAAATAATAAAATAATGAATAATGAGTCGTGTTTGGGTCCTTTCTTTGTTAACGAGATTATGTACCACTAGGTACCATGTGAAGAGAGGGTTATGGGCCTAGGTGTCTTGTTTTTCTCTCACCGGTTTGAATTTCTTTTTACGAGTTTTTTTTTTAGGGGCGGGGCTCGTTTTGGGAAGACAAAAAAGTTGGACGTCTGCACATATCACTAGAAAATAGGGTTTTATTCTTTGGGAAACATTTTTATGCCAATGAAAATGAGCAAATATGCTAATTCTATTAGATAGAAGGGTGTCTCGCAGGGGTTAGCTCTTTACATATTTGTTATTTTCTTTTCAATTTCGGTGAAGCTGAGTTCAATTTCCTATTATACTTTCTCTGTAACTAATGGTTGCGCCTTTGAATCTTGTATTGGCATCTTGTAGGGGTTGCCTTAGCAACAATGACTTTAGTTGAGTGAAATGCTAAGAACATATTTCATGTCATGCTGATTTTGGCTAGCGTTTTGTCTCTATGGTTCATTTTATAAACCTTTTTACTGCTTTCTTTTACATTCTGTTTGTCTATTGTGTTTTCCTACACATATATAGCTCCAAATTTGTCAAGTTCCTTTTCATTCTTGTTCTCACTACTGTTCCTATGACCATCACTCACTTTTCTTATTTATTGTTTCTAAGGAACATACGTAGTTTCATCTGTTTCAGTGGCTAATTTTTGTGTTTTTTGTTTTCCTTTTTCTGTAGGTGGCTAAAGATCTTGGATTGTGGCTCAACAACTTCCTTTTTTTTTTTTGGGGTGTGGTCAATGTCATTGCAGTTTTGATTTTACAGTATTAGGGAAACATTATTGGTTTCAATGGCTAATCTATATCCAATATATGTTGTGACACATATTGCTACATTTAGCTCAAGTATATCTATAAAAATATATTTGTCTCAAACTTGGCTCATCTCAATGTCATTTTCCAATTATTTTATTCAATCAATTGTGATAGGATGATAGTAGGCTTAAATGGGTATTTAATGTATAAGTTTTTTGAAAAAATATTATTATCTTTGAAAAAGCTGCCAGCTATTAGTCAAAATTGTAGATTTTAACAAGTCTGTTTGTCATAACAACTAGTAATTCTAAGAAATAACATTAACAACAAATAATTCTAAGAAGTAACATTGAAACAAATTTGTCGTTATTAATAAGTGGCAAGCACTTGTATATTATGTACGACGAATAATTTGGTTGTTGTTGCTAAATAGTTCAATGTTATTAACCAACTATTAACGACGAAAACTTGTGCTATCGTTATTGACAAGGACGACAAAAAATTTCGGGTCATCATTGAAAGTATTAACGACAGGACCAATACCAACGAACGACGATGAATTTTTTTTCATCATTAAAAGCTTTAACGACGATAATATAGGCTTTTAGCGACAGTATTTTTCGTCGTTAGAAGTCCTTTTTCTAGTAGTTCCCAATCTTGTGTTGATCGCTTTGGTATTTCAAAATTTGTTGGGTTGTTTTGTTGAATCATAGATGTTCATTTTCATGTGAGAGAATTGATCACTTTTTTGCATGCATTAGGGTATCGGATAAAATACTAAAAGGTAAAATTTGATATCGAAACCCTATTATTTGACTTGATTGTATAGTGTCTTAAGAAAGTCAAACCAATTAAGAACCCACTAATTTGATAATCACATGCTAAATGAACCTCAAGCAATTGAGAGCCCTTGAGAAATGACAATTAAATAGATTTAGATATTTCAGTTTTTAACATCATTGTTGAAGACTAGTGTAGAATATTAGATTTTTTTCTAAAAGAGTTGACTAGGAATTTTGCTTTTCCTTGAAAAAAAATTTTAAAAATCAAATTAAAAAAAACCAAACACTAGCAATTTTCTATTTCCCCAATTTGAGGATGAATCTCATTGGGGGGTACTTTAAATGATTGTAAGCTTTTCTTGCTCAATGTGGTTATTGTGTAGAGAATTTTTTAGACATTATTAATGAGGATGCAAATGATGAGAGTCAAACTCTTTTGGAGTATTGGGGTTTTCATGGTAAATGTATTGATGAGGCATGGTATTTAATTCATTTGAATTTGAAAAGGCTAGTCGAGTCTTTGGGTGTTCTTTCCCTGGCCTTTGTGCTTTTCATGCTCGATTCTATTATTTAAAGAAATTTTTGTGCCTTTTTTGTGTGAAATGTGTAACTCTTTTGGCCATGACATAAATTCATGTTCTCATTATGTTTCTTGTGTTCGATCTGAATTTGCATCACCCAAGGGCAATATTGACGTTGTCCAGACCTTTTCAGAATCCTAATGAACCCTCCCTTTAGCTTAATATAGAAGGCTTGAGATGAGGGAGCCTTTTGGGATTGATACAAGGGTAAAAGCTTATGATGATTTTTGTAGTCCTTTGGGAAATACTTGTGTTGAGTTGTGCTCTGGTCTTATGCTTGATGATTACATCTTTCCCAATGCCCTCAACTCATGCCATGTTCTCCCTTTTAGTTCACCACCCTCTCCTTCTGTGGATTTGGGCTTGATGACAACATGTTTGATATGCTTGGTGAAAATATTGATGATTTTGTATCCCTAGGTACTTAAGAGGGTCTGATGCACATGTTGTGTGTACCTAGTAAATGAGTTTAGAAAAACCATGTGGAACATTTTCTTCAATTTCTCTTTTATTTTTTTTTTTTCATAGCGTCTGATTTTTAAAAGAGAGCACTAACCTTCTTTGTTGAGATTATCTTAATGCTCTCTTACTGCCATGCTTACAAACCACATGATGTGGCATTTGACAAGCTTTTACAGGCCTTGACTACATTTGAAGAAGTGGCCCGAGTCTTGAAGTGTGATGAGTGGATGATGCTCTATGTCCCTCAGTTATTAAGAGGCCTTAACTTAGGTGCACGTAGCACCTAACCAGGTCAATTTTTTTCTTTTGTTTTTCCCCTGCAGTTGTCCTTGTTTATTTCCTTTGAATAATGCTTTGTCTAAGCAAGAGGAAGGAAATTTTCATGTCTATTATGGTTTTTAGTTTACATACTAGTTAGAACATGCAGCTTTCAATTTCCTTGTATTTGCATTAGTGTGTTGCATTTTAGGTTTGCATATAGGATTGCATATACGAACTGGTGTGGATTGGATTGAGATTCCCTTGCATGATGTTTGTGTTAGGCAAGGTAGTTTTCATGAGCTTGATTTACTTTTGATGTTTAATCCTTTTTGCTGCTAACTAGTTGTGAAGTTTTTGTGAATTTCTAACATTTTAGCCCCTTGTCTCAATTGAGGATTATGACAAGCCTTGGAATCCTTAGCACTCATGTTCATACATGTGCTTCATCATTTGAGTTAGTTAAGATCATGGTAGATAACCTAGTGATTTGAACTAATTCATCACACTTAGTCTCATGTTCTTTCATGCATGTGACTCTTCAATCTTGTGTCTTTAGAACTTGTCTAGACTCTTGTTCAAGACCAAATTAGCCTGTGTATATCTGATTATGTGATGGAGGTATTCTTTCCTTCTTTTGTCATTTTCACCACTTTGTTAAATAAGTTATCTTGTTACATTTTATTCCTTTTACTAGCCCCTTTGAGCTTATGTCTATCTTCGTTGTGATCGTTTCCATTGTAGCCCTTATCCATATACATTTTCCTTATCCTTATTCAAGCCTACTTCATGAATGTAGTGGGTAGTTTGACGGTGTTTGCAATGGCTTTAGTATGTTGGTTTGTTGAGTGATTGTTGACATTATACATTTGGATTTGTTCCCCTCTTCTTTGGGTTGTGTTCATATTTGTTTAGAAAGAGTTGATATTTGTACGTCATTGGGATTGGATAAGTCTATAGCTTGCGTTCCTTTCTTTTTCAATTCATTTCCTCTTCGATTTGTGGGATGCATGTTCATTGTATTTTTGGAATTGGAAGTGTTCATGAGTTTTATAGTTTATTGATTCATTGTTAGTTGCTCCTTAGTCTACTTGGCTATTAGCTCCAAGTGTCCCAAAATATTTACCCACCTTCTTCTCTTAACCCTTGAGCCCACATTACAACCTATGAAAAGGCATCTTAATCATCTTGTGCACATTGCATTCTAGTGTAGAGAATTAGAGAACCTTGGCAAACATAGGGTAGATGGCATCTTTGGATTAAGCAACGATTGAACCCATGCCATATTTTAAACACGAGTGGAGTGTTCTACATTCTTAAAGTGAGATTATACTAGTCCAATTAGGTCTATACACATAAATGTCTCATTGTTACTTGTCATGGGATTCTTTAGAGGTGATTTTCTTTGATGTCAAACTTTGTGGTTCGAAAATCTATTGTAGGCTTTTCCTCTTCTTTCAGTTTGGAAATGTTATATGCACTACTTGGGGGGTTGCTTTTGATTGTTGGTCCTTGTGATGTGCTATATGTTACCGAACTTGAGGAGGTTGTTGAATTTCGAAATCCTAGAAGCATTATCCCTTTTGTCAGTTTGTCTCGAGTTTGACATTAACTGAGAGCAAATAAAGGTTTAAGTCTAGGGGGTGATGAAGGTCTTATTACATAGGATTTCATGAGTTTTTGGCTGTCGTTTTAGGAGATTAATGTGCATGTCTGAATGATTTATTCCCCTTTTATCACTTTTATGCTCGAATTTGATGTTGTTGATGGTATTTTGTAAAAACTGGCTAAGAGAACTAGACTGCAAATTGATAAATAATGATGTAAGGAGCTAATAGCCCATGAGAAATAGCTAAAAGAAACACAGGTTACCAATGTGTACAACATGGTTAACCCAGGACATCATGCACTGGTAACCTAGATTGACCAATTTCAAAACAATCCATAGGCAGCATGACTAGCGGCCACCATAACCTAGCCATGGGTGACCATAGGTCATGGCTATTGGCACAGTTAGACCGTGGTAGACCCCATAGGTGGTGGCAGAGCCGTTCTATGACAACTGTTCATTTTCATTGAAGTATTGTCATTTGTTGCTTGACTTTTTAGTTGTTTAGGCACACCAATCCATCCAACATCATGTTCTAGATTAGATTTTAAACCAGATTCGAGTAAGAGAAAGTGAGTTAAAGTCAAAATTTTACAAGGATTATATGCCGTGTTTGGAATGACGGTTCAAGCATGTTCTTTAGCTAAGCAATTTCCCTTCTCTTCTCTTTTCTCACTTAAGGATTATGTTTTGTAATTTAGTTTATCTTTGTTGTTTTAATCATGGATTTATACACATACTTGTTAATTTTCCTATTTTTGTGTTGATCTCTTTGGGATTTTAGAATCTATTGGCTTATTTTATTAAATCCCATATGTTTATTATCATATGAGATAATTAATCACTTTCTTGCAAGCATTTGAAATTGGGTCAAGTACTAGAAGATGAAAATTGATATCGGAATCCTAGGATTTAAGTTGATTGTATGGAGTCTTGAGAAAGGCACACTAATTAAGGTATCACTAGTTTGGTAATCACATACTTAATGAACCTAAATGAATCAAGAGCCCTTGACAAATAGTAATTAGTTAGATTTAGGTATTTTAATTCACCTTGAAAGAGCAGGTTTATATTTAAACTATCGGTTTTGAAAAATCAATTAAGGATAAAGTGCTTGATTGATGCATGGATTATGTGATTGTTTGCATTGCTTAATTCCATATTTGTCCATTAGACTGGATCGTATATTAGTTTATTTTAAATTTTAAATTTTAATTGATTTAGCCTATCTTGGGGGATCACAACCCAGTAGACTGACCTAGCCTTTATAGGAGACGACTCTGATTTGCTATAATGCCACCATATGCTTGCATCCTGATCATTGCTACAAAACTACCATAGTTATCTATCATTAGACTCTTTTGTAGTTTCCTTCTTGATTACACCCATGGACAACTCATCCAAACACTTCCTAGATTCATCTGGAGCCAATGACATCAAACTTCCCAGATTTACTCATCTACATTCAAAAGAAAAAAAGATGTCTATATACTTCCACTCCCTTGCTTGCATCATGTACACCTTGCATCAATTATTGCCTCTAAACCCCATCTCTCCATTCAATCTTTATTAAGAAGTTTCACATGTGAGGTAGTTAATAGCATAAAATCATATCTTAGAACTATTAAGCAAGGCCAGACTATCGTATATGTATCCCATGGAGAGCCACCTAGCAAAGCATGGTAAGCATCTTTTATGTGATATTTTCCAGCCTAAGCTATTGCAATATTTTCTAGTAAATATTATTTTTCAACTCAAGAAGCTTTTTGAGAGTAGTTTAACCTCCCAAACAACTATCCTTTCTTATATGATATCTATCAACCCATATGCTCCATAGATTTCCCTTCATATGGTGCACATACAAAGGAGCTTTCTAAAAGTCTCAACATCCCACATCTGCATAGTTGTGTAAAATGTGTATTTGGCATGATTGCTTTTGATATGAATAACCTATATTGTATCTTCTATTTGGCTAATATCCCTATTGATGTTTAAATAACTTGTGACCTTAGACATTGTTCTAGTTCTCAGACACATTACACATGGAAACCCTAAGGTGGAGCTTTTGCCGACTGTTGTGTTTACATTATTTTGCTTGTTATCTTGTTACATTGATTGCAGTGGCTTATTATTCTTGGCATTCAAATCACTGCATTGATACTTTGTATTTTCTTGTAGCAACTGTGGGTGGCTGTTATCAGCAGACTTGACAAATGGGTCATTCGGTTAGCTACGGGTTGGGTTAAGTTTGGACCGGGTCATGTTTCAGGTTAAGTGACATTTTGGATCGGTCTTGGGTGGGTGAACTTCGGTTCGAGTCAACTTCGAATCAACTGATTTTTGGTCTAATATGCTTATCATGCAAAAATAAGCAACTTTGTAAAAAATTTTAGGCAGCGTATGGTTCGGTTCGGGTTAATTCGGATTTCAGGTCTACTTTCAAGTGAGCCTATTTCGAATGTTGGGTCGGGTATGTGTTCGGGTTGTTCGATTCGGGTTTCGAGTCTCAGGTCAATTTTGCCAGGTCTACTTATCACCAGCGTGACCCTAGGAGATACTATGTGATGGCTTTGCTAGATCTAGGGCTGGAAGACTAGGCAGTTCAGCAGACATTGTTCTATTTGAAAAAGAGGGACAAAGAGAAAGTGAAAAGATAGATACCAGAGGGTACTATGCAATTGCATGAATTTAGTGACTTGGAGTGTACTTGATGCTAAGTAAGTTTAAAGTGGCTGATTAACATGGTGATATGGAAACTACCCAATTGATTGATTCGATTATAAAGTGATTTGGTTTCTTAGAATTTTGCAATGAAGTTGATTTAGCACTGCATTGGCATGGTCTTGATCTTCCTATTAAATTGTTATAGATGAAAAGCACTTAAATGTCAACTCTTGTTGATATACGAATGGATAGTTGTTATGCTAGTTGCTTAGATATAAGGTTCAAAGCTCGTGTTCAGTTTTAAACAAGTTTTGATATGGTTATTCAAGGTAGTTCATTTGGCCTTCTTCTATGCTAGTGGCCCTCGACCCTAATAAAGTGAGCAGACGCTCCAAGAGAGTTGTCAAAGACGAGGTTGGATATCATAAACATTTTTGTTTTCTTTGTTTTGGAAGTTATTTTTAGTTCTAAAGGGAGGTTTTGGATTCTCTTGTTGTTTTTTGTATGGTTTGTGCCATGTGTTTATGAACTTCATTTTTTACCATTCCCTTAGGTATTAAAGTTTTAGGACAAAACTTTTATAAGAGTGATGAATGCAATAGCTGTGTCAAATTTACATAGTTGGTAGGTGATTTATCCAGAGAACCATGGATTTTTTAATTAGGATTATATATTTGGGTTAGTTAGTGTAATTAGTTTTATTAGATTAATTATGTTGCTACTTGAATGTGTTAATTTAATTGAGCTAATTTTCATGATTTTCTTGAGTGTTTACATGGGATTGTATTGAATTAGTACAACTATACATTGCTAAGCCAAGTGCTGGAATCAGCTAGTACGCAAGGCACGTCTAGAACCCAATTAGAGCCCAACCACTTTCATCTCCTTGAGTGAGTTTAAGAGGAAAAAATATATATAAACAAAAAAAAACCGAGAAAAATAAGGGGGTGCTTGATATTAAGGGTATTCAAAATAAAATCAAAACCAACAACCCAAACCAAAAAACTACTAGCCAATCCGAATTTTTGAGTACCCAACCAAAATTTCCAAAACAATTTGGTTCAGGCACCCATACTTAAATTTTTTCAAGTAATTGGTTTAGATACGCTTCAAAGGTTCCACAAGTTCGGGTACTTGAAAACTGAGAGACGTCTTTTGGGGAAAATCTCATGTCACGCCTTAATTGACTAAAATCTAGTCTTTTGCACTAGCCACCCTCTCCCTTAGTCACACTCTCACGGATTCCCCCAGGCCACACTTTAGTTTCTCAACTCACAGGCAACACGACTGGCTCTAATCTGCCTCTATTGACTTTCGACTCGATAGATCTAACTGGAATTTATCCCTGATGGCAAAGGTGGTGGCGTCACTTCCCAGGCTTACCATCTACCATAGTTTCACACTTGGGTTCTTCTCATTCCCCTAATTTCTAATCCATAAGGTTGAGATAGAATGGTTGAATGTGTTGATTATTGATTGTGAAGTTGGAAAAATAAAAACAACATTATAAGAAAAAATTTGAGATTTCATTTCATTCGCTCCCCCAATTCAGCTTTATTATTACTTTGAATTACATGTGCTTAATTATATGAATTGAGCCCCTACTGTTCTAGCTACTAGTGATAGCATCATTCTCATTCATCAATCCATCCGGTACTTCTTTTATTATTTAATAGCAAATTAACAATTGTTTTATAAGTATCAGGTGGTGGAATATAATTATATTTTATAGCATATTATCATTTTGCATGGATACAACAAAATATGTTAGCAAAATAAACAGAATAGGTGAAAAAAATGGGGTTATTAGTAGAATCCCAAATTGAAAATTTTAGGGTCCTGAAATTTTCGATTCGGTTTGCTTTAAGGGATTGCCGACCCCAAATTTTGATTACCTAAATCGAAAATTTCAGTTTGAATACTTGAACCATGAACATTCGTACCTGATATGTTGAAAAAGAGCAAAAAGCCCTAACCATCTACTCTACCCCATGAGCGAGAGAAGAGAGAGAGAGAGAGAGAGAGAGAGAGAGAGAGAGAGAGAGACGATGATGGCTACTAGCACTGGCTTTAACTAGTAGGTCGTTTGGCATCAACGACTTATGGAGGTAGTTGATGCGGGACGAGCAAACGAGAGATGAAGCAGCCAGAAACCTGTAAACCATCGCTGTTGCCACCATTGCTGGTCACTGGATTTGATTATGGCGATCAAAGTGAGACTAAGGGAAGTACATCATCGAACCAGTGGAATAGGGAAACGAGGAGGAGTGACAAGGGTGTAGAAGTGAGGAAGGGGAGAAATCAAGTAGTAACAACACAAATTCATCCAAACTTAATTTCAATTTCAACCTAATTACATGGAGTTAAGGTGGGTAATTCTCATTCCTAAAGCACTAAAAACTTATATTGCTTTCAATTTAATTATTGATAGCATCTTACTTATGGTTGAATTACAAATTGGATTATGAGATTTTTGGGAATTGAATGTATGAAGGGTTTGGGTTGCCAATAAGAGATAGGTTTGTTCTTGAGGTTGAAATTTGTGTGGTTATTGTCAATGGGTTAATGCTTGAGGTTGATGCTTGGTTCATTACTATTGACAAAGGCTGCTATCATCTATGCATAACGTGATCCTCACTAGACCTGGCAAATGGGTCATTCGGGTTAAGTACGGGGGGTTGGGTCTTAATTCGATTCGGGTCACTTTCTGGTCAACTATGCTCGGGTCGGGTTCGGGTGAAGTTCAGGTTTGGGTCACTTTCGGGTCAACCATGTTCGGATCAAGTTCGGTTCGCTTTGGGTAAAGTTCGGATTTGGGCCACTTATGGGTACCATGTTCGGGTTGGTATAGGTTCGGTTCTAGTGGAATTTGGGTCGGGTTTGTTTCAGATTGTCTACAATAGACCAGTTCGGATCGGGTATGGATCAAGTGTAATTTGGGTCGGGTGGGATTCAGTTCAATATTTGGGTCAATATCGGGTCAAGTGTAAATCAAATCGTGTACAAATCAAGTCGGGTTAATCTCGAATCATTGTATGTTTTCAGTATAGCCATCTTTAGTTCTTTACTCTTAAATTATATTTAACAGATAAAAACCGTTTAATTAGACAAACCCATTTATTTTATATGCCTCTTTTAATTCATACGTTAACGATTAATTGATTGCACATTATATATATATATATATATTATATATATATATATATATATATATATATATATATATATATATATATATATATATATATAATATTAATGAAAAATTATATGGGGTTAGCTCTAAATTTACTGAGAAAGTTAGTAAATTATAAATATAAGTATACAACCCATCCCTAACCCTATATCAAATACACCGTGCAATTATCCAAAGGATTATATGTCGTTAAGCCAAGTTTCAAGCATCTTAATTGAGTTTATGCAATGACAAAATAAGTGGACCAACCTAATGCAAATCATTCGTCAATTGCCTCTTTTATGAGCCCCAATATCAAAATATGCGTTGAAAAATGAAAAAAAAAAGAAAGAAAATAACAAAATTTTTATTTAGACCCCGGTATTGGTTTATAACTCCATGTTTGTCATATTTGGAGTTGGTAAATAGAAACAAATCGGTTCAAGTCAACATTTTCAATAATCGAATCAATGTTCTTTGATAGCTCGTTAAATGATCATACATCAAAATTAAAAGATTTGTCTTTGTGAGATTAACAACTTGATCTGCATTTATTCAATGAGTCATGGTCAAAACTAAAAAGCAACGATAATATATGAGTATGTGTCAATTAGCATTACATTTGTGTGATTGTGAATGCTCGTTATCTAAAATCGAGACTTGGAATTTAATTGTCCAAAATTTAAATGAGTCACATTATTATGAGATCATATGCAACCATACATTCTTGAACATGATTTGTAGAATTAAACATGTTATGAAAATGATTTAGAATTGTAGATCAATAGTGCAGAATTTTTAACAGCAGTCACAGAATGATATTATAAATTTATAATCATAGCATGTGTTACATTAAGTCATTAAGTGAATCAGATAGTAAAATAGGATTGCTAGATCCTAATAAATTTAATAAATTGTTAATTATACTTATATTTTCTTAATTCCTATTGTGACAAAATATTTTTTCTCTTATATTTTTACTACATATCTATCAAATTAAAAACTTCAAACTATCAACTATTTTATATTTTCCTCTTAAGTTTTTAATTGATTTTATTTGTAAAAGTTCCCTCTTAAGTTGTTTTCTTTCCCACCTAAACTCAACTAATTGAGTTTGAAAAATTCAAAAAATTCCCCCCAAAAGAGAAAAGACTAAAACCAAAAAAAAAATTACTACTTATTCAGGTAAAATTGAGTCGGGTAAGAATCGGATCGATTTTAAATTGGATACGGTTTGGTTCGGGTTCGGGTTGTTCATTTTCGGCTCACTTCGGGTCGGGTTACTATGCATCGGGTTTGAATTGGGTCGGGTCATTTCGGGTGTGGGTCATTTCAGTTCATGCCACAATTCGGGTTTCGTTCGGTTATGGATCGGTTTACTTCGGGTGTTCAGGTCCAAATCAGTTCATCCCATTTCGAGTGTCGGTTTGGGTAAAGATCCGGGTCATTCGGTTCGGATTTCGAGTCTCGGGTAAGTTCTTGCCAGGTCTAATCGTCACGTACTTAAATTGTTTTACTTAATTAGGTAAAGGGGAGAACCACGAACTTGACTTGTCAATATAGTTTAGAATACTAATTTCAGGGAGCTTGGCATGAAATTGTTGTGTAATTATGCTAAAACGGAACCAAAAAGGGGGAGGAGTTGTTCCCAGTCCAGTGAATCGATCTAGCTCTTAACCAACATATGAACTAGACTTCAGTTGAACTATCCTGATTCACCCTGTCTTCTTATTATTGTGAGTGCCAACTAAGGCAAAGTGCCAATTAAATTGTTTATACGGGTTGAATTAGAAAAATGTGTAAGCCGTTAAATCCCAAAGCAAAAATGGATTTGCAGGAGTTGTGATCTTCAAGGTGCTTTAACTCATTTTAAACGAGCTCAGGTCAGATTTAAAGAGTTAAAGTGGCTCGGCTGATTTTTTAAATAAGCCCTTTATAACTGAAGTGTAAGATGCATTTCACTTGGCAAAGATCTTGTTTTGCATCGTACTTAAGATGAACCAAGGTTAAAAGCAAAAGTTCTAGCAAATACATTTAAATGAGTATAAAATTCTATCTTTGTCAAAGCATGTTCTCTGACAGTACATATGAACCAATCTACATGAGTGTTTTTTTTTTTTTTTTTTGGGTGACCAAAAATTGTTGCTAAGTAAACGATTTTGCTAAACATAGGGGAGTTCTTGCATTTAGCACCCTTAAGGTTTTTGACATTATTGTTCAACTCTAACATATTCTACTTTATTTTGACCACTCCTAAGTTTTTACTAGTATGTCATTTAAGCGATATTCCGGTAAGAGTTTGCAAAACATCACAATAGATTACCATTTTGCCCTCATTTGATATTGTTGTCTAAACTATCGGATTTTTGTGTCTTTTAGCGATGAATAATGGGGAGTAGACCCTATTTTACCTAGTCTATCACTAAAAAAAAAAACACTCTTTCACTCAAACGTATCCTTTCTCTCATCATCTCTCTCTGCCACTTTTAGCCTTTCTTTATTTATTCGAGCAATTTTCAAACTACTAACCCCCTAACCACTTAAAAATGGAGTAGTTGGGACAATTCGGGGTTGAAAAAATTAATGTTGAATGCCAAATGGTGCTAAGTGTAAAAACCCTAAAAATGGATTTACAGAGAAAGTTTAGATGTACGTGATATTTTCTTGGTTATTTCAAAGCAAGTGGTGTGGTTTAAAATGTTTTATAGGCTAAGAGTAGATCGGGCAAATAGGTCATCGCTGTTTGGTTATACGTCAAATTAATTTTGCATTGTGATGTGTTCGAGGTAGCCAAATTCAATTTGATTTCAGTTTCATGCGGGTCATTTTTATTTGGATTTGAATTCAAATCACTTGATTTTTTAGCCCAATAAGCTTATTTTGCAAAGGAAAATAAGTTTGAGGAAAAAATATTGGATTGAGTCAATTTCGATTTTGAGTTTCGGGTTGAGTATGGGTGCACAGTCAGTTCGTTTCGGATTTTGGGTCAGTTTTGCATATCTACCTAGAAGGCTAGTGCAAATATGGACGTGGTGTCGAGAGTACATAGTGGGATACCGACTAGCATAGATTCAACTAACTAGTCCCTTGATGAGGGTAGGAGTCCAATTGACTTTGGGGGAACGCAAGGGATAGAAATTTCATGGGTTATGATTACCCAATGACGAGAGAACCAGGAGCATCTTTGACGTCCTCAAAAGATATTTTACTTAATTAAAGTGAGCAATCCAGTTGTTCGTGAGTTATTTCAAACTGCCATTTGAGAAATGTCATAATTTCTAAAGAGCTTACAGTTGAATAATAGATTATTTCCCCTTTTGTAAAGTAGCTTTAAAACTATTTTGTAGAACTAGCTTCATATGTTTGAATATAGCTTTGTTGTATTAAAAGATACCCTTGAGCCCTGTTGGTTTTCAAAGTGAAAAACCCATTTGTCTAGTGGCTTAAATAGTTATGATGTAGTTTTCCATTGAAACGTGTCTTGTCATCTCCCATGATGACTGATCTTAGGTGGAAACATTATGAGCTGCATGGTTAATTCGTGATTGTTATTCTATTATTAAATATCACTCTTTGTTGTTGCTACATATTCATATTATGTGTAAACGTTTTCTTTTAAAGAATGTAGATTATCCACTAAGTGTGTGGTAGCTCGTCCCCTTCTTTTTCCCCTTTTCCCTAGTTCTAACTCTTCTTAATAAGCATGTGGAATTTATTAATAGATGTGAAATGATACGATTCTACTCAATTTCTCTTCCTCATATGTTGTGAGGAGATCATACCTCTATGTAACTTGGCTCTGAGTTAAATAGTAGTCTTAGTTGTAATTTAAGAGCTTGTGTAATGATAGCACATGTGCTCTGACGAAGCATGTTGTTTAACTATTTGGCTTATAAGTCTACCATCTCTATAGTTACAGGCTTCCACTTGGAATTGAATGTTATGGGATGTGAACCCTAGTGCTCTAGGTGTGTGATACGTAGAGCTGTATTTTTTAATTCTTTATTTTATTTAAAATCATAGTTTGTATACCCTGTATGTGTGGCCTCAAAGCTATTGTCTCCAGCATGTGACATTGAGTTTGTTTGAAGTTCTTTTATGCTTTTAATATTACAGGTATTAGTGTAACGCTATAAGCCCAGGGCCATGGTCAATATTGAGGTAAAACTCTATTAGTTCTTTTCAAATTTACAAAATCACTCAGGCTACTAGCCCTAGTGTGAGGGTCTAATGGCCCAAAACCTCATGGATCGTGGATAGTTACCATAATGACTTCAAGGATCATCAACTGACCCCACAAATCACCACAAGCCTTTTCAGTATGCTTCGTTCTTACTCACATGTTGCCTAACAAACTTCTTAGGAGGTCACTCATTCTAAGATTTCTCCACAGCAAACACGCTTAACTGCGGAGTTCCTGGAAGTGGGCTTCCTGAAAAAGAAAGTGCACCTTTGGTGATATACGTAGTCAATTCAAATCCTTTAAGTCAAACTCTGGGTGTTATAATCACCCCCACCTGAAGAGCACAACATCTTCGTTGTGCCTTACTAACTAACCGACTTATACGTCCTCTTGACCAGCGGCTCATTCCAGTATCTTTGCCCTGCTAGGTGACTACCCAGGGCTCTCTTGTCCACTGCCACAGCTCACAATCATGGGTCAGCTCTGATACGATCTGTAACGCCCCAACCCCTCATCGGCCATGGGCAGTTATCAGGAGTGGCTTCAAAGATCGTCGACTAACCCCGCAAATCACTACAAGCCTTTGCAACGTGCTTCATTCACGCTCACATGCTACAGGGTGAATGTAATAGTCCAACCCTATATTATGTTTATTCTTTTCATTAATCTATGTGATTAATTTCGTCGCATTTAAATCATTGTTTCCTTTGTTATTTCAAGTGGGAAAATCTAATGGGCCTCACCTTGCAATTCGAGTTTTGTTTTGTGAAATCATCGAAATTAGACCTTGATATTTATGAATTAAGTGATTTAATTATTTTTAGGACAATCACAAACTTTTGAAAAAAAAAAAAAATATTTCACAAACGCACTCGGTTTCAGTTCTTTCTCAAAACCAAGCCCATTTAGGGCCGTTTGCGATGCAACAAGTCTTGAACTTTAGCTAATCTCACTTAATTAAGCCTTAATCAAGCATGCTTTTCTTGACTTTTCTCTTTCAATTTTCAGCCAAGTAAATTGAAATATAAATTGTAAACTTTTTCATTTTGGTTCATTTTTAACCAAGCCTTTTTGTGAGCTTCTCTCTCTTCCCTCTCCTCCTTCTCTCTACACGGCCACAGCAGAAAAACCAGCACCATTTCAGCCACCTTCAACCACCAAAAAACCCACCAAACATCCCTACTCACCACCCCCAAACATCCCTTTCACTTTCATAGACATCAAGCATCATTTCTAGCAACTTTCTCAAGCACAAAGTAAGTGTTCTTTTGACCCCTATGTTGATTTGTGTTTTGATTCTTGATCTTGTTGATTTTTGGTTCTTCTTATGGTTGTTTTAGTGATGGATCATGCTGTTTTTGAGGTCTTAAGAACCTTCTTGTTGATGGATTAAGGTAGAGATGAAGTTAGGGTTAGGGTTTCATCTTGTTCATGCAAGTTACTTGTTCAAGTGAGGTTTATTGCTTGTTTTATCCTTGTTTCGGCTTATGTTTTAATATAATGAAGTTTGTTGTGGTGTTTATGGTGTTTGGGAAAAGATGGAAGTGAGTTCAAGTTAACCCAAAGCTAGGGTTTTGCTCAAAATGCATGATTTGGACCAACTAAGGCTAAATGTGTGGTGAGTATATGTGACTAAAAAGGGAGCTTTATTTGATATGAATATGAAAAGAAATTATGTATGGTGTTTTTGTATGAGGTTGGGATGTACCAAAGTACATTTACACACTCTTAAAAAGGAGTTTGAGTTGAGGATTGGTGAAAAACATGAAGGAAGACAATAAAGCAGTGCTGCTGGAATTTTCAGAAAAACAGGGCAGGCTTTGAAAGGAAACTGGTAATGATCGGCCAATCCAAAAATTCTGATTTTTGGTAGGGAGCTAGGTCAGTGTGTTAGCTTCAAAATGACTCTTGAATCGCATCAATCCGAGGTCTGTGGAAAAAGTTATGGCCATTTTACCGAACCTGTGCAGGATGGGTTTAAAACTGACATGTTAGTGTTCTAACCCCTTTTTAGGAAACCTAGCATGGGAGTCATGTTTTGAGTCCTTGGTGAAAGTTTTAGAGGCCTTCCTAAGCTATTTATATTGGGGTCTTACGTCTTATTTGGAGGTCGGGACAATAAGTTATGGGTTATTCTTCCCATACCCTCCTTTGAAGACCAAATGTTTTAAATTAGCTACCATGTCTCACTTCTCATTTTTTTAGTTTACATCAACGTCTTTTTGGTTACTCATGAACCGTTGTGTAATAGCTCTTCATAAGCCAGTTTTATTTAAAATTATCAGTTATGAAAACATGATCGTTTCTAACCTCATGTTCCTGTAATGGACTTTTGAGCAGAATCAAGGCCTAAGCTTCCATTTTCTTCTCTTTTGTATATCTCATTCCTCTGTGCATTAACATTTAAAACTTCCAGGTACGTTTATTGCCTGTATCTTTAGTACTCAGCATGCATTTATCAAAATCATAATATTTTGATAAGCCCATCAATGAATCATTTTAATCAGTGTTTCATCACATAATTGGTGACCCCGTCAGTTATCAGTTACAGGGCATTGCCCTCAGTTCCCCGCGCGGCTTCAGGCCAGGTCCCTCGGTCGGCTTGGCAGGTGTACACCTATTCACAGATCGTAACAGTTACTAAAGGGGTGCATTAGCAGATAATAATCCGCAATACAGTTTTATATACATCTCATTCCCTGTTTTCACTTAAAATGAATTGCAAGTGGGCCCTAAATTACTTTCCAATGAACCTTTAACAGTACAGGGATGCATGTACTGAGTTTTGGCTCACAGTTCGAAATATTTTTATGTTTTGTTTTAGGGAAATGTTCAGTGAATCACCCCGAGGTGGGCAGGGAGGCCGGAGATGCCAAATGAGACAAACCATTCTTGTGGTTAACGGTGTGGGAGAGCTAAGATGCTATCTTAGCATATGGTGATGTATTTTGGAGGCTGAAGTACATTTAAGTTAAATTATGTATTTTGATATTGCGACTGTATTTCTGAATCAAGTTATGTAAGGTTGTGTTATCCTTGGGATGTTCGAACTTTTTTGTATATAATTAAATGGTTTGGGTGTTATGATGGTGTATACCCTATTATGGGGTAACCTTTGGATTAAGATAAATCTTCATGATTAATGCAAGCCTTGTCCTTCATGGACAGCGGTAACGCCCTGTTCATTGAGTCATTGTATCTTATTGGTAATCTTAAGCAGATGGAAACAGGAAATGGATCATGTATACTTGGGGTGTTACAGATTTGGTATCAGAGCCAGGTTTAAATTTTCTTGAGGAAAGTAGAGTGAGAACCTCTAGGGTGAGTATTTGAATGGTGTAGTGATGGGGAAGCTATCTATAGTCTATTGCTAGAATGATATTGATATTAAGAGCGTAATATCGATATTAGACTGTCAGTTGCTTTCATTTGTAAGCTTTTTGTTTATGGATGTGCATACCTCTTACATATGTGTTTTTCTTTTGTTAGATGGACCCTTATGGGGTTAATATGCTACCGGGGGGCTCTATGATAGCTCATATTGCCTTGCTACACATGAGTATGGAAGGACATGCACAGGACCCTTATTCTGAGTTTCACAGTATTACCGTCCGTGCCCAGAGACTGCTTGAGTCCTTACCTCCGGTTGGCCCGTGGGTGGAATTTAGGCAGCGTTACCACAACTTTATGATGACAGGGAACCCAGGCTTGGACGGACCTAGGTTTCAGGCCCAGGGGGCGTGGATGACTCTCACTACGGAACTGTTATTGAGAGAGGAGTTCGAATTGAGGGGACTGACTATGGAAACTCTTCAACATGTTTTCCCCCTATATCAGGTCCACCCTCCACATGTAGCCCCGGTACCAGCACAGGGGCCACCCTCCTCGCCAGCACCAGCACAGGGGCCACCCATTCCACCCGCACCAGCCACCCCACTGATGCCCGATAGCCCTGGGGAGGCTTACGTAGTAATAGACATCCCTAGCACCCCAGAAGTGGTGGTGATTAGCTCTGAGGATGAGGACCACCAGGGCGACGAGGACGGTCCAGAGGAGGATGATCCAGAGGAGGAGGATCCCGAGGAGGATCAAGATAGTGATGAGATGGGGATAGACCCGCAAGGGGAACAAGAGGCAGACGAGTTGATGATGGGACTAGGGGAGGAGCCTGAGCCACAGATTCAACAGGAGGTCGATGGTGCCGAATCAGAGGCATCTATGAGTAGCTTTGATTCAGGTGAAGAACCTGATGATGAGTCTGACCCCAATTACGATCCATCCAGGGATCGTTAGGTGGTTCTATAGGCTAGCCTAGTGGTTTTATTTTGAGTCCTGTATGTAGTAATGGTTTGGCTGGATTGGATCATTACATTTTGTAAGGCATCTGGCATTGTATATAGTTAGTCCAATCCTCGCCAACCAGGATGATATAGTCCGTACCTTGTTTTTTTTTGGGTTATGTCACAGACTTAGTGCATAGGGGCTATTTAGTTTTAATGATACGGAAAGAGTTAGAGTTAGTCTTGCGTACTTAGCTTGGTGTACGGTACTTTTGTTGCTCATGTATATAAATCAACGATGTTTGTAAGTAAGCAGTGTTGAAATGATAATGCTTTAAGTTATGATATAATCTGATATGTCTGGGGGTTCTAGTGTTTGAATTGCTTTATTTACTATATGTTCAGAATGTCCCAGTCAGTACACAACAACATGGAGGTTCAGGTAGAGGATGATATGGAACAAGGCCAGGGATCGGGTGATCAAGCCTCCGGCCAGGAACCACAACATGGGGACACGCCACCATTGCCCTCTGTATTAGCTAGCAACTTAGGAGACCCAAGTTATTGGCCAACCTTAGTTGCTGAATTGATGAAGCGAATTCCCCAAGTACCTATTAAAACCCCTCCTAAAGAGGATAAATTGGCAGACAGGGTAGCACGGCGCAACCCTAAAGTTTATAATGGATCTTATGATCCAGTAGTGTTAGAAGAATGGATAAGGGGAATGGAGAAAGTTTTCACCGTAGTTGGGGTACCAGAGGAAAAGAAAATGAACATTGGGACGTATTATCTGTAAGGTGAAGCTGACATTTGGTGGAGTACTGTGAAGGATAAACTCCTAGGGCCTGAATTCACTTGGAGTAAATTTTTAGTGGAGTTGAGGGCGAAATTTTACCCAGCTGTGGTGCAAAGGCAAAAGGAGAAGGAATTTATGGAGTTGAAAATGAGTGGCAACATGTCTGTGATGCAATATGCTAGTAAGTTCACAGAACTATTTAGATTTGTCCCTGAATTTGTATCCTCTGAAAGGTTAAAGATGAGAAGGTTCGAGGAAGGTTTGGCCTTCTACATTCGGAATCAGTTAGCGGGGCAACCAATTTTGACTTGTCAAGAATTATATGAGCGAGCAGCTGAAGTAGAACGAGTGAAGACGGAATTGAGAGCTCTGAACCCAATTAACCATAAGAGAAAGGGGTTTGAACGGGGGACTCCTAGTGAAAGTGTGAATCAGATCCAGAAAAAGCCTACTCCACTTCCCTCTAAGAGCCGTCCTATGGGCTCGTCAGTACCCGTAACCTGTGCGAAGTGTGGAAGAACAAATCACACCACTCCTGAATGCCGAGTTGGCAGCAACAAATGCATGTGGTGTGGAAGTCCTGAACACCTCATCACTGCATGCCCCCGCCGACTGAAAGCTGTAGACAGAGGCGTAGCAAAACCTTTGGCTCTGCCCCGCCAGGGACCCCCACCTACAAGGCCTGCAGTTGCAGGAAGGGCATTCGTGATGAACAAAAAAGAAGCTGCTACCTCTGGTACGGTAGTCACTGGAACTCTCTTTTTAAATTTAAAGCCATTTTGTGAATTATTTGATTCAGGCGCCACTCATTCTTTTATATCTACCCAATCCGCTATACAATTGGGTCTGGAAAACAAGAGGATGGGAACCAATTATAAAATTAAGCTGCCCAACAACTCTGTGATTGAGTGCCCTCTCGCTTATGAATCTGTCCCCATTATTATTGGTGAAGCTACCTTCCCTGTGGATTTGATTCAATTTGACTTGTCTGATTTTGATATCATTTTGGGAATGAATTGGTTACATACTTATGGAGCCAAAATTGACTGTGAAGATCTTAAGGTTATTTTGAAGGATGAGAAAGGGAGAAAAGTGTGTTTTTATGGGCAGAAAGAGACAAAATCTTGCTCTTTGATTTCCGCTATGAAAGCAAGCAAGCTGTTATATCGGGGGTGTATTGGGTATTGGTGTTATGCTATTGACTCCCAGACGAAAGAAGAGAAAGTGGAGAATATACCTGTAGTTTGTGAATTTGAAGATGTTTTTCCTGAAGAGTTACCAGGACTACCCCCACAAAGGGAAATTGATTTTGGAATCGAATTAATTCATGGGGCCCAACCTATTTCGAAAACTCCATATCGTATGGCCCCAACTGAGCTTAAGGAATTAAAGATTCAACTAGATGAACTGTTACAGAAAGGCTTCATCAAGCCAAGTGTGTCACCATGGGGTGCTCCAGTGTTGTTTGTTAAGAAAAAGGATGGAACCTTAAGACTCTGTATTGATTACAGGGAGTTGAACAAGATTACCATCAAAAACAAATATCCTCTGCCACAAATAGATGATTTGTTTGATCAACTCCAAGGAGCAGGAGTATTCTCTAAGATTGATTTGAGGTCAGGGTACCATCAACTTAGGATTAAGCCTGAGGACATTCCTAAGACAGCGTTCAGGACCAGGTATGGTCACTGTGAGTTCACAGTGATGCCTTTTGGTCTCACTAATGCTCCTGCAGCCTTTATGGATCTTATGAACAGGGTTTTCAGGCCTTATTTAGACAAGTTTGTCGTGGTATTCATAGATGATATCCTTATCTATTCTAAGGATGACAAGGAACATGCTGATCAATTGCGGATAGTATTGCAAACTCTGAGGGAACATCAACTCTACGGCAAATTAAAGAAATGTGAATTTTGGTTGGAGGAAGTAGTATTTTTGGGGCATGTGATTACCAAAGAAGGAATTAAGGTTGACCCCCAAAAGGTGAAAGCAATCACAGAATGGCCAAGGCCTACCAACATTACAGAGATTAGAAGCTTTCTGGGTTTAGCAGGCTATTATCGAAGATTCATTAAAGATTTTTCAAAAATAGCATCACCCCTCACCAATCTACTGAAGAAGGTGAATAAGTTTGAGTGGACTGAAAGGTGTGAGGAAGCTTTCCAAGAGCTAAGGCAGCGTCTCACTACCGCCCCAATCCTAACTCTACCAAGGGAAGGAAAAGAGTTTACTGTATATACTGATGCTTCGAAGAATGGTTTGGGGTGCGTACTAATGCAGGAGGACAAAGTAGTAGCTTATGCCTCTCAACAACTCAAGCCATATGAGAAGAACTACCCTACCCATGACCTGGAGTTAGCAGCTGTGGTCTTTGCATTGAAAATTTGGAGACATTATTTATATGGGGTATCGTGCAAGATCTATACTGATCATCGAAGTTTAAAGTATATCTTCACCCAGAAGGAGCTCAATTTGAGACAGAGGCGTTGGCTTGAGTTGCTTAAGGACTACGATTTGCAAATTCAATATCATCCTGGTAAAGCAAATGTGGTGGCAGATCCTCTAAGTAGGAAAGCGCAACATAGCTCGAACACTGTGATGATCACTCAATTGAATCTCTTAAGAGAACTGGAGTCCTTTGGGATTCAATTGGTGTCCCATGGGCAAACGAAGGCTCGTTTATCAGTACTCACTTTACAGCCTTCTTTAGAGGAGGAAATACGACTGAATCAGGAAAGTGATCCCGAACTTCAAAGGATAAAACAAAATTTAGAGAATGGGAAATCTCCGGGATTTGTAGTACATGAGGATGGGACTCTGAGGTTCCAGAATCGTCTATGTGTGCCCAAACATGGGGAATTAAGAAAGCAGATCCTGGAAGAGGCTGACAATACTCGTTATTCAGTGCATCCAGGAGGCACCAAGATGTACAGAGATCTGAGACAATATTTTTGGTGGAATAATATGAAGAAGGACGTTGCAGAATATGTGGATAGGGGTCTAATTTGTCAGAAAGTTAAAGCCGAGCATCAACGTCCTGTGGGTGAACTACGACCCTTAGAAATTCCAACATGGAAGTGGGATTCGATTTCGATGGACTTTGTTATGGGTTTACCGCTTTCTGCCACGAAAAAGAATGCTGTCTGGGTCATAGTTGATCGACTCACAAAGTCAGCTCATTTCCTGCCCATCAAGGATACTTGGGGAGTTGAAAAACTAGCTCAACTGTATGTCAAGGAGATAGTCCGTCTACATGGGATTCCTTTAGACATCGTCTCAGATAGGGATCAAAGGTTCCAAGCACGTTTCTGGCAAGCGCTTCAAAAAGCCTTTGGAACCAAACTAAACTTCAGTAGCTCCTATCACCCAGAAACAGATGGATAAACTGAAAGGGTAAACCAAATTGTGGAAGACATGCTGAGAGCTTGTGTATTGGAGTTTCAAGGGAAGTGGGAAGATGACTTGCCTCTGGTGGAATTCTCTTATAATAACAGCTATCAATCCACCATCAAGATGGCCCCATTTGAGGCTCTGTATGGAAGAAAATGTAGAACCCCATTGTGCTGGAGTGATTTGGATGAGGCACTGATTATAGGTCCTAAAATGATTCAAGAGACCACTGAAACCATAAGAAAGATTCAGGAACATATCAGAATTGCCCAAAGTCGACAGAAAAGTTATGCAGACAAAAGAAGAAGACCTCTGGAGTTTCAAGTAGGTGATAAAGTTTTTCTGAAGGTTTCACCAACTAGAGGTGTTAAGAGGTTCGGAATACGGGGAAAATTGAGCCCAAGATATATTGGACCTTACGAAATCATTGAACAGTTAAATCCTGTAGCTTATAGGCTAGATCTGCCTATAGAGCTTGAGCATGTACATAACGTGTTCCATGTCTCTCAGCTTAAGAAATACATTCCAGATCCAGATCATACCATTGTATCTGAACCGATTGATATCGCTGAAGATCTAGTATATGAGGAACGTCCTGTTCAAATACTAGATCACAGGATTAAACAACTGCGCAACAAGCAGATCCCATTGGTCAAAGTACTATGGTCAAACCACACCTCCCAGGAAGCCACCTGGGAGACCGTAGAGGCTATGAGAACTGCATATCCATATTTATTTGAGGTAATTCCTGTATGATGAAATTCGTCAGTTTCGAGGACAAAACTTTTTAAGGGGGGGAGACTGTAATAGTCCAACCCTATATTATATTTATTCTTTTCATTAATCTATGTGATTAATTTCGTCGCATTTAAATCATTGTTTCCTTTGTTATTTCAAGTGGGAAAATCTAATGGGCCTCACCTTGCAATTCGAGTTTTTTTTTGTGAAATCATCGAAATTAGACCTTGATATTTATGAATTAAGTGATTTAATTATTTTTAGGACAATCACAAACTTTTGAAAAAAAAAAAAAAAATTTTTCACAAACGCACTCAGTTTCAGTTCTTTCTCAAAACCAAGCCCATTTAGGGCCGTTTGCGATGCAACAAGTCTTGAACCTCATTTGTTTAGCTAATCTCACTTAATTAAGCCTTAATCAAGCATGCTTTTCTTGACTTTTCTCTTTCAATTTTCAGCCAAGTAAATTGAAATATAAATTGTAAACTTTTTCATTTTGGTTCATTTTTAACCAAGCCTTTTTGTGAGCTTCTCTCTCTTCCCTCTCCTCCTTCTCTCTACACGGCCACAGCAGAAAAACCAGCACCATTTCAGCCACCTTCAACCACCAAAAAAACCCACCAAACATCCCTACTTACCACCCCCAAACGTCCCTTTCACTTTCATATACATCAAGCATCATTTCTAGCAACTTTCTCAAGCACAAAGTAAGTGTTCTTTTGACCCCTATGTTGATTTGTGTTTTGATTCTTGATCTTGTTGATTTTTGGCTCTTCTTATGGTTGTTTTAGTGACGGATCATGCTGTTTTTGAGGTCTTAAGAACCTTCTTGTTGATGGATTAAGGTAGAGATGAAGTTAGGGTTAGGGGTTCATCTTGTTCATGCAAGTTACTTGTTCAAGTGAGGTTTATTGCTTGTTTTATCCTTGTTTTGGCTTATGTTTTAATATATTGAAGTTTGTTATGGTGTTTGGGAAAAGATGGAAGTGAGTTCAAGTTAACCCAAAGCTAGGGTTTTGTTCAAAATGCATGATTTGGACCAACTAATGCTAAATGTGTGGTGTGTGAGTATATGTGACTAAAAAGGGAGCTTTATTTGATATGAATATGAAAAGAAATTATGTATGGTGTTTTTGTATGAGGTTGGGATGTACCAAAGTATATTTACACACTCTTAAAAAGGAGTTTGAGTTGAGGATTGGTGAAAAACATGAAGCAAAACACTAAAGCAGTGCTGCTGGAATTTTCAGAAAAACAGGGCAGGCTTTGAAAGGAAACTGGTAATGATCGGCCAATCCAAAAATTCTGATTTTTGGTGGAGAGCTAGGTCAGTGTGTTAGGTTCAAAATGACTCTTGAATCGCATCAATCCGAGGTCTGTGGAAAAGGTTATGGTCATTTTACCGAACCTGTGCAGGATGGGTTTAAAACTGACATGTTAGTGTTCTAACCCCTTTTAGGAAACCTAGCATGGGAGTCATGTTTTGAGTCCTTGGTGAAAGTTTTAGAGGCCTTCCTAAGCTATTTATATTGGGGTCTTACGTCCTATTCGGAGGTCGGGACAATAAGTTATGGGTTATTCTTCCCATACCCTCCTTTGAAAACCAAATGTTCTAAATTAGCTACCATGTCTCACTTCTCATTTTTTTAGTTTACATCAACGTCTTTTTGGTTACTCATGAACCGTTGTGTAAAAGCTCTTCATAAGCCAGTTTTATTTAAAATTATCAGTTATGAAAACATGATCGTTTCTAACCTTATGTTCCTGTAATGGACTTTTGAGCAGAATCAAGGCCTAAGCTTCCATTTTCTTCACTTTTGGATATCTCATTCCTCTGTGCATTAACATTTAAAACTTCCAGGTACGTTTATTGCCTGTATCTTTAGTACTCAGGATGCATTTATCAAAATCATAATATTTTGATAAGCACATCAATGAATCATTTTAATCAGTGTTTCATCACATAATTGGTGACCCCGTCAGTTATCAGTTACAGGGCATTGCCCTCAGTTACCCGCCCGGCTTCAGGCCAGGTCCCTCGGTCGGCTTGGCAGGTGTACACCTATTCACAGATCGTAACAGTTACTAAAGGGGAGCACTAGCAGATAATAATCCGCAATACAGTTTTATATACATCTCATTCCCTGTTTTCACTTAAAATGAATTGCAAGTTGGCCCTAAATTACTTTCCAATGAACCTTTAATAGTACGGGGATGCATGTACTGAGTTTTGGCTCACAGTTCGAAATATTTTTATGTTTTGTTTTAGGAAAATGTTCAGTGAATCACCCCGAGGTGGGCAGGGAGGCCGGAGATGCCACATGAGACAAACCATTCTTGTGGTTAACGGTGTGGGAGAGCTAAGATGCTATCTTAGCATATGGTGATGTATTTTGGAGGCTGAAGTACATTTAAGTTAAATTATGTATTTTGATATTGCGACTGTATTTCTGAATCAAGTTATGTAAGGTTGTGTTATCCTTGGGATGTTCGAACTTTTTTGTATATAATTAAATGGTTTGGGTGTTATGATGGTGTATACCCTATTATGGGGTAACCTTTGGATTAAGATAAATCTTCATGATTAATGCAAGCCTTGTCCTTCATGGACGACGGTAACGCCCCGTTCATTGAGTCATTGTATCTTATTGGTAATCTTAAGCAGATGGAAACAGGAAATGGATCATGTATACTTGGGGTGTTACACTAGTTGAATTGGAACTGATTATTTATGACGTGAGGAAATGTAGTGTAAACTGAACGATGCCTAGTATATATTGATCACATTGAACAAGTTTATCGATTATGTATAATTTCTCGATTATGTGAAATGCATTCAATTATATATATAGTTATGGAATTATAATCGGTTATATGGGGGTTATTCGATTTTATAACGATCTATTGATTTATATGAAGCTTAGCGATTCATCGACATATATGAAGTTTATCGATTCATCGATTTATGAAGTTTAGCAATTTAATGATTATATGAAGTTTAGTGATCAGATATAGTCTATTGATCATATGAAGTTTAGCAATTATGTACATAGCTTATCGATTATATAAAAATTATCAATCATAGCAAGTTTAATGATTATATATCGTTATCAAATATAGAAGGTTCATTGAGTATATAAAGCTTATTGATTTATATGTGGTTTGTCGATTTTCTAAATTTTATTGATTCATACGTAGTTCATTTATTATATATAGTCTATCGGTTATATAAAGCTATCGACTATATAAAGTTTATCGATTATATATAGTTCATTGATTACAGGTATTCATCGTTTATGAGGCTTGCATAGACATGATATAGTTATGAATGCTTATTTACCTGATTTCTAAGCATTCCTAAATGTTTTATCGGCCACATGTTTCATTGATAAGTCATTGGTAATGGAACTACCTTAACTAATTGGATCGATGAGATTTCGATTGGCTTCTTAGCTTAACCAACCCAGTACCGCCCTAGAAGTTTCCATGTAACTTCAACTTTTATGTTTCAAAACTCAATATTTCATTTCGCTGCCAGAAGGCAGAGAATTCAAAGCTCAGTATTTCATTTGTCTGCCAGAAGGCAGAGAATTAAAGCTCAGTTTTTCATTTCTCTGCCGTTAGGCAGAGAATTCAAAGCTCAGTATTTCATTTCTCTGCCAGAAGGCAGAGAATTCAAAGCTCAGTTTTTCATTTCTCTGCCAGGAGGCAGAGAATTAAAGCTCAGTTTTTCATTTCTCTGCCGTTAGGCAGAGAATTCAAAGCTCAGTATTTCATTTCTCTGCCAGAAGGCAGAGAATTCAAAGCTCAGTTTTTCATTTCTCTGTCAGTAGGCAGAGAATGCAAAGCTCAGTATTTCATTTCTATGCTAGTAGGCAGAGAATTCAAAGCTCAGGATTTCATTCCTCTGCCAGTAGGTAGAGGATTCAAAGTTCACTGTTTCATAATTTTGCCAGTAGGCATAAGTTGAAGTTACATGTTTCATAGCTATGCTAATATGTAGTAGAGTCATACGTTGTAAAGCCCGACGACGGGTAGAGAAATGTGGTCAAAGGAGACTCTCAGTTCCTATGATGGTTTATAAAAGGTTATACCTTTAAGAAACAGGAATGTGAAGTTCAAAGGTCATTTTGCTACATTATTAGTAAATAGTTTACTAATCACATGACCTAGTTCTATGCCTCATTTTATGGTTATCGTTCCATGTTTTCCCACAGAAATCTATTCTTGCATATGACCGGCTACAGTGTGGTATAGTAAAGTCATCAATTTAGAGATTGTATTGCATTGAACATGGTGGCTATTCTAGTGTCATTGCTAAGTTCATATAGCTTACCACCTGACAGCATCTTTAACGAAACCTTAATGATTCTCTACGAGTTAAACTATATGACCTAAAATCAGCTTCGCTAATGCATTGAGCATCACGTATAAAGTTTTAGCGATGGATGAGCCTTTTGTAACAGATATCCCAGCCAGGGGTATTTGCAGGCTAAACCCCTCTATTTTCATTGCGTTTATGAGTTCATATGAAGGTCTCCTGGTAAGTTTATTCAGTATAGCTACTATCGAGTTTAAACGGGTGGTGCAAAGGCTTTTTCTCTTACATTGTGATTGGAACATACTCTACGATAGGTGGACTCTTCAAAGAGAAGGAATTACAAATGGTTGTTGTAAGTTATTATTGCATTTAAGTATTGTTTTAGGAAAAGGGGTTACCCACTGAGCGCTAATTGCTCATTTCCAATTCTTACTGTTGCCTTCCCAGGTCTCTGAAATCCCACGTAAGCCGAGACGGAGTCATTGCTGTTCTAGGAGCAAAGTTACTTGTTCTATAAGTGAGAGCTGCAAGTTGTATTGTGATGTATGGTTTATTGTTATTTAATTTAAGTCCTTGTGTGCCTGTGTTACATATCATCTAGAGTCGCACCGTACGGCCATGTGAGCCGATCATCGGTTCGCTAAGATTGTTTATAATTGGAATGTAATCCCAATACTCCAGACGTGTGGTCCGTGGAGTTGTGCCATTATTTTAGTGTTGAACTGCGCTGGTTGATATGCTCCGGGCGGGTGGCCCGTAGAGCCGTGAACTCCGGCGAGTAGCCGTTGAGTTGATTTTATTATTGCATTTAATTGTAGGGAATTCAATGTAAGGCGTTAAGCCTGGGAAATGGTCAGTTTTCAGGGAAAACTCTGTCCGTTTCGTCCCAGGATTTAAAGAAAAACGCTAACACTCCTAGCCATATGGTTGGGGTCGTTACACTATGTGTAGGGATGAAGGCAGATTTTCTTTTCTGTATTATTTTTCTTCAAGAACACTTGTACATCATGTGTTACTGCTAACTAAGTCGGGAATAAATTCATCCTTTATTATCAAAAAAAATTTTTGGAATAAATGTGAAATATAAAATAACAATCGATTTAAAAACAATATGGTATAAAATAAAGGTCAAATTTTGATTGGGAAGTTGTAAATCAACATGTTACAATGTATGAATAACCTACCAAACATTATAAAAATGTTAATTTATCAAAGAGGAAAATAGTAAGTTATGCACTTATCAGAAAAATAAAAACAAAAAAACGCATCAAATATATTTACAAAGACATGCATTTCATACTATATTATATCAAAATTAGGGATCACAAATAACAATAAAACATGTCAATGCTCAGCAAAAGGATTTAGATTCAGTAACCCCGCTACCTCCCCCCCCCCACCAAAAAAACCCAATTCACGCTAGAACCTTTTAATTTGAGAATAACACGCAAACATACATGACTATTAGTAAATATTCATCAACATTGAAAATTTTTTATAGTGTATTTCTCATATGTTCTACATTTATATATGCATTTAATATTAAACATTGTAGTTAAAGAGTAACATCATTAATGATGTTTCTCATGGAACACATGATCTCAAGAGTATGATATAAACATCATAGTTAAAGAATGAAAAAGTAACTGCATTGATATATTTATTTCTAGCCTTAGAAGAATATAAAAAGGCAAATGTGTTGCTTAAAACAACATTAAATGCTATGAGATAAATAAACTTGAAAAAAGTTATCAACATCATAAATAAACAGTAATAGCATTACATCAAAAAGTTGTTTTATATAGTGACAAAAAAGAAAGGAGAAAAGAAAAAGATGACTGGGTGACAATTTTCATTCCTTATATTACTATGGGAAATACTTACAAATTCTCATCAAAGACTGCAATGTTTTTTATAGGAAAAGGCTATAAATTCTTAAAGCCATAAAATAGATGATATCTATTGCCATTGTCAGACTTACCTCAAGAGAGAAGAGATCAATCAAATTTTAAAATAAATTTGGGAAATTGCACAGAGTTACCTTAAAACACACATGAATATGCAAGCTTTAAGAAACCTCCTCTCTAGAACTGTAAATTTTAAAAACATAAAAAGGATGAGATCCATTATAAAGATAATTGTAGACAAGAGGTCAATCAGAACAACATTGGTAGATAATATTAAAAAAAATTTAGTAATAGAAAATAGCATATATAAATATTTTTTTTGATAGCAAAAGAGGGAAGTAGTGTTTATATTAAGCCATCAGTAAATCGTACCATTTCGTAAATATATAATAGTATAAGTATGAGAATCTGATTAAAAAAACATAGATGTGAAAAACTGCCACCTTTTTTGCGTGGTTTTTTTATTTTTTAGTGCATATGAGGTGCAAAGCGCAGTGTAGATGGGATTCGGGTTTAGACATTTGGTAACAACTTTCAAAGACTTTACAAACTAGATTAGTTGGCATCCACAAAAACTAACACATACTAATTAAATGCAAAACACCCTAGAAAACAATTTTAAAAAAACCCAAAACAGAGATCATATATACTTTCCTACATTCGGCACGCAATTACAAAGAATTATTTCATTAGCAGAAGTTAAACATACGATCTATAATTTAAATGTAGAAAACACTGGGAGAAAAAGGAGCTATCATGCATAAACTCTAGTGCCAGCAAAAATTTGGGTTCGGGTCGAATTTGAGGTGGGTAAATCGGACAACGTCAAAATTCGGACAAGAAATTAACGTCCAATACATGATTTTTTCTGGGTCGCGCAATTCAAACAAGGCTAAATTCGGATCAAAATTGGGTTCGGACAATAGAATTATGAAAAATGTTGTGTTTGGATTTAAACTTTTACAAATAATTCATGACCGTACTCGATTTTTTCTGAGTGAGACAAATTTGGGTACTCGGGTCGAATAATTTTTTTACCAGTACCGAACTCACCTTTTCGCATTTAAAAGAAAAAATGCAATATGAAAGGTAGTTCATTAAAAACAAAGGTTCCCCATTTAAATTTACTGAACTAATTGTTTTGTTAAAAAAAATCCCCAACACCTAATTGTTTAAACACTGCAAATCAAAGGTCATAGGAAAAACTTTTAATGGCTTATGACCTTATCGGCTGTTAATAATCATATTACGGCGCCTCCTATCTTCATCATGTCCTCAAATCTAGATCAATTAAAATTGATCTATTAAAAAATACATTATAACAAGAGGAGAAATTTTAAAAATTGCATGCAACAGCCTCGGAGCAAGGTTGAGGAAACTATTATGGCAGCACTTGATGAGAGTAGATGAGGAAGGAGTGCTCAGTTCCAGGTTTGCTTTAGTGTGCCAAACCTTTAGAAGCCACTCCTCATGGATTATGTTTTATGAAGAGAAGAGACTGCTTTATATCAGTTGCTATATAGTCCAACCGTTTGTAAATTTCCAAATGTACAAGCAACCCCACTATCATCCTACATGGCAACTGGTGCGTGCCAACTGCCAAGTCAGATGCAAAATAAAAACAATACTAAAACCAAAAAACTGCTAATACGACCCATCATTTCAAAACTTACAAAAAAGCCTCTCAAACTTTCACTCACTATCTCTCCAAAAACTACTCAAATTTGTGCTCAATTTGCTGAAATTCTGTAATAATTTTTCAGATATTCTAGCCAACAGTGTTTTACAAATTATTCCTGAAACTTGAAGCAACCATTTCTATGCGAGATTTATCAACAAAAAGTAATTAATTTGCATGTTCGAACAAAAAAAAGCATATATTTGAATGAGAACAAATTCTAGGGTTTAAGAAATTGCGTTCTCATAATAACAATTTTACAATGTTTGCGGATGGAAACAAACCACACAGAAGCATCGAAGAAGAGATTTGCATGTGATCATGGAAAATCTCCTCAAAAAAGTTGTCTGAAAGCCTTAAAAATTAATACGCACTTCATGAAGAACAAAATTGCATTTATACTAACACAAAGATAGTAAAACACTTAGTTAGTTGTGTATAATTCCATGCAAAACACTTTTACCTCTAAGTGCACAAAAAAACCTAAGAAAAGAGAATAGAAATACAGAAATAGTTATTCTGCACATTTGTATGCATTTTAGTGAGTTACATCTAATGCACTAGTGAGCCATCATACCTATTTAGTAAGCAGAAAGTTAGAAATTTGTTTTTTTTTTTTCTAACAACACATTGAGAATAAAACACTTAATCTTCTGTGTTTAATATCATGCAAAATACTTTTAGCTATAATTCTAAAGAAACAAAACAAAAAAAAATCAGAAAGATTCATTATGCATAGCATATGCATGTGAGTGAGTTATATGTGCTATTTTAGTGAGCTATCAAGCATACGTAATAAGCATTAAATTAGTAAATTGCTTTTCCGCTATCACAACGAAAACACTCACAATAGGCATAAATGTCTTTGGCCAACATACTTTAGTGAGCTATACCATATATACTAGTGAGCTATAACTTGTATTTAGTGTACAACTTCACCAAGTACACTCAAATATAATATTAATATCACACGTAATATTATTGATAGATCAAAGATAGATGGTTCCAGCATGAACCCTCATGATATTATTATGGAAGTTGCCAAAGACATTTCAACTGATGTAGTGTACTTGAGATGATTACACTTCAAATATGTCCAATATACACAATATAATACTTTCACTATACTGAATTTTATATATTTCTTTCTAGTTGAAGCCCAAAGGAAATGTCTCCAATAGAAATGGTGATGTATCTCCTTAATAACTAACCCACATTTAAGGTTGGAATGCAAGCAAGCAGTAAAGGGGACGAAAACAAAAGCTTAGGATTCAAAGGAACCCGGACAGTATGAGTTGATTTAGATAGAGGCTAATCTGGTTTGTGCATACATAAACACCACCAATAACTAGTTTAGGGCTCTTAGTCCTTCCTAGGATACAAAACCACCAGCTAAGGAATGATTAAGACTCACTGGATCACCACTTTACTCGGCCTAAGTAAAGATAAGTTAGTTTGAGAGGAAACTGGGGTTTAGGAGCAAAGCGCAACTGAAATGGCTTTCATTCATTAACTAATTCATTGAATAAGGTAGGAAGCACATAATAAACTCCTGCCCAGCTGGCTACTTGCTTAGGAGTTTCCTTAGTCATTAGGAAACCCTTAAACATGCTTACACAAATTGGAATACAAAACCAGTTTAGCTTAGCCTAAGTATCCTATGTGAGACTAACTAATTACATGCTTAATTATGCCAAACTCAAACTTGAACATGTCATTATTTCCATAAGCAGTCCACGTACACATGTGGAAGAGAAAAAGGGCTACTGATTTGATTAGAATTTTAACTGGCCAATTAGAATCAAGGGAGATCTTTATCTCTCCTCCTAGTGGCCAAACGCTCTTCCAAAGCTGCAAATGGGCTAATGATGATGTTCCCAGTAGTGTAGGCAAGCATGAAAGCAAGCAAGTCAGTGACCAAAGCCTCCCTTTGAAGACATCTCAGCCATTGATCCAAAACAGTCGAATAGGCTGGTTTGGCACCAAAAATGAGCAGCTTGGTTGCCTTGCTTCTACCTAATTTAGACTTGATTTCAAACCATGAATGACTTCATTAGGATATTAATAATCACATTAAGTAAAGAAATTAGCCCTAAATTGGGTTTAAGGGAGAAACCAGCTAGAAACTCAAACCAGGCCAGAATGGAGCTCAATTTGGAACGGTTTACTTGTAGGGGCAAAATCTCCATGAAGCTGCTGACTTAACTTGGTTTTCTCTTCATGGCTTGTTACTTGAGGATGTTAGGCATCATCCTATGCAAAAATAATTGCCCTAAACCCTTGGAACTGGGTCTTTGCAAGGGTCTATACCCGGGTAATGCAGAACTTTGCTGGAGTAATATTTAGACTATGGCCTAAGGATTGGTGGTTAAATTGGCATTCCTTGGACTGTTTTGGGGGGTTAAGTCTTGTATCATTGCTTGGTCTTCATCAAATGAAGAAGGATGCAAATAAGAAACTTGATACAAATGAAGGAATGAGGATGTTACTGGTAATGCAGGACATGGTATGTCTATATTTTGTGAGTTTATATTTAGTGAGCTGAATTGCATCTGCACTGAGCAAATGGTTAATTTTAGTGAGCAGAAATTGTAGTGAAACTATAAACATATTTATAAAGCTCCACATTAGGGTAACTATTGCACATTTAGTGAGCTATACATCATGTTTTTGTAAGGTGTGTGATAAAGCTAGTGAGCAGTATTAAAAATGCATCTTGTTTATTGATGCCATTTGGAGTTACGCTTTCTAATGTATTTTGGTAAACTATGCCATATATCTACTAAGTTCATGTCATATTTTAGTAAGCAAGTAATCTATATTTTTTGAATTTATATTTAGTGAGCTGAATTACATTTCTAGTCAGCAGACAATTGATTTTAGTAAGTAGAAAGTATAGTGAACCGTAACCACCTTAGAGAGCTCTACATTTGGTTAACAATTGCACATTTAGTGAGTTATGCATTACGTTTTGGTGAGCTACGCAATGTACATAGAGTGAGCAATATTAAAAATACATCTTGTTTACTTACATAAAGTACCATGTATTGTAACGCCCCAAATTAAACATGTTTCACTGTTTATATTCTCCTTAATAAATCACTCAATTGTAATCTAATAAATCTAATGATAGGGGCATTACCGCCGTCTCAAAGGATAAGGTTTGAAGTATGTGTCTTGGAATAACATAGTTAAGCATAACCTCAACTATACACACTCACACATGATCATCCATTCACAATCAAGTGTTGACCAATGAAAGGTTTATAAACCATAGTACGATAATTCACCATGTAATCTACATCCTCATACACTGAAGAATTCAAAAGACAGCTTTAAAGTATGCATATATAGTATCATCGCTGATTTATACAGATTTCCTTGCTCAACTTACTCTCTTCCGCTGCTTTGCTAGCATGAGGGCAATTCTCTGAGTGTTTGCCTAAAACAAAACATGAAAAATATTTTGAGCTATGAGCCGAAGTTCAGTACATGCATTCCTGAATTGTTAAATGATCATTGAAACACTGATTGGACCTAATCTGTAATTCATTTTAAGTTAAAACAGTGAATGAGATGATGTAAAACTACATTGCTAGTTATCATCTGATAGTGAACCTCTTGATACTGTTACAATCTATGGATAGGTGTACACTTGCCAAGCCGATCAGGGACCTGGCTTGAAGCCGCGCGGGTAACTGAAGGGCGAATGCCCTATAGATGATAACTGACGGGGTCACTAATTAACTGATAAATCACTGTGTAAACTGATTCATTGATGTACTTACCAAAACATGATAACGTTGATAAATACACTCGGATTTCTAAAGATATAGGCAATGGACGTACCTGAAGTCTTTAAAATGATATTTCACTTGATAATACTTATGTAAAATGGAAACGATAGACTAGGCCCCAATTCTACTAAAGAAATGTAATTATAGGTAAATATAGTTAGTAAACTATATTCACTGACATAATTTGTAACTTTAATAGAAATTGATTTATTTAAAAAGACTTCTACAATTCCAATAATTCAATATAAGACAAGTTAAACCAAAATGAACTGATTTTAATTCAATATAAGACAAGTTAAACCAAAATGAACTGATTTAAATCAGTTAGGGTTATTGAACTTGAAATACAGTAAATTGAAGCAAAATAGGCCAAATGGAAATGATTGAGGTGATAATGAAAAGATTTTAATTGATATAAATGAAATATGGGTTTCTGATATTTCTGAAATGGATAATGAAAAGTGTGATGCTTCTGAAATGGATAATAGAATGGTTAATGCCTCTGAAATGGATAATAGAAGGTTCAATGCCATGAGGGGTGTTGTGAGGTTCATAAAAAGCTCAAATAACCTCAGTTGATCCGATAGACACTAATTTGAGTCATTACTGTGCCCACTTCTCAAATTTCATTTTCATACTCACTTAACTCGGTTTTCAAACCCAAGTAAGCTTCTATACATAATCACACTTGTTGAACTCACTACACCTTGTAATTTTCTTGCAATACTCATAATTATATGGAAACTTCTGAAAATATTTCCAAATGTCACGATTTCTATTTTCACTCATGTTACCGTTTGATGGTCTACATTAGAAAATCCGTATCTTTCACTCCCGACGTCCAAATAAGATGTAAAACCCTAATATAAAAAGCTCATAATGTCCAATAAAACGTTTATTTAGGACACAAAGCATGATTCACATAGTAGTGTCCCTAAAATTAGGGTAGAATATAGACGTGCACAATTTCAGTCGTAGCAAAATGACCATAATGTTATGCACAGAATTCGGATTAAGGTGATTCAAAAAGAATTTGAAAGATAACTCATTGACCTATCCACATACCAAAAATCATCATTTTCCAATGAGCCAATCAATACTAGTTTTTTCGTAAAGTCTACTGTTGAAAACTGCTCCCAGTTTCGATGTATTCTGCACAGTATTCAGTAAATTGGCCATAACTTTGTCTACACAATTCGGAATTAAGTAATTCCAGAGTCCATTAAAAGATAACTCATTGAGGTATCCTCACACCAAAAATCATAACTTTCCCATGTCCCACGAAATGCCAATTTATTCATAAACAGACCCCTATTTTAGGTCTATTTCCCAGCCCTAAATCGCCTTGTTTTATCTTTTCTTCATGTAACCACCCACTAAAATCGCTCTTTAATTCATCCAAAACCACACCAACATTACCAAAATCATTTATATTGATAAGGATTACAAAATCAAAAACAAAATAATCCAAATCCATCACTTCAAACTTAAACTAGCATGATCATAGACAATCTCAACTCCCACATGGTTTTATGCTTAATCAACACTTAAACACTTCAAAGATAGCTCTTATTCTTATCAAAATGGCATGATCAACAATAAAAACCAACAAAAACAAGATTGAGAATCAAAAATCAGCACGACAGGGATTGGAGTTTACTCACTTGATGCTTGAAAAAGGAGGCGTGAATGATGTTTGATGCTTGAGCGGGTGTGGGGGATGGCTGGTGACTGATTTGGTGGTGGGCTGGTGGCTGTCCTGGTAGATGACTAGCAGCAGAAAGGTGGTTGAAATTGGGCTGGCCGTGGGGGCTGTGGAGGAAAGAGGAAGGAGAAGACTAGCTTTGCTTTGCTTTACTTGGTTGAGAATGATTTTGATTGTATCTTAATTTAATTGGTTGATTTTATACCTGGCAAAGATAACCTAAGCCAATGGTGCTTAGCCAAGTAAAATGGAGGAATAACTTGTCGGGCCAGAATCGGGCCTAAATAAGCTTGAACCCGAAAAATATACCTTATGCGATTGAAATTGTTTTGTAGCTTGAAATTAAATTTTTGTGATGTTATGAAAAATAATTTCATTTTTTTTATCATAATTATCGCGGCCTACTATCGATTTTCTCGAAACTTTTTGGTAAATGAACTCGAATTGCAAAGTGGAGCCCAAAATGAATTTTCCCAACCGGGATGATTAAATGAGATAAATAAATCTGAAATTAATAACATGGCTTAATTAAATAAATAAACACGATTTAGGGTCAGGCCATTACAGCCTTCCTCCCTTAAAGAGTTTCGTCCTCGAAACTTATAAACTTTGACGATCATGCAAGGTGATTTCAAATAGATATGAGTACTTAGCTTTCACTTCTTGCTTAGTTTCCCAAGTAGCTTATGGGGAGGTATGATTTGCCCAAAGCAATTTGATTTAAGGTATGTGCTTGATAATTAAGTGCTTAATCCTGTGATCCAATATCTGAATTGGGTGTTCTTGAAACACAAGACCCTCAATAATCGCAATGGATTTGATTACGACAGCATGGTCAGGATCTGAAATGTACTGCTTGAGTTATGAGATAAGGAACACGTTATGCACATGTTTGAGGTATATAGCCAGATCTAGTCGGCAAGTTATGGGATTCAGCTTTTCAATGAACTTGTACGGTCCAATAGATATTGGCCTCAGTTTAGTTCGCAGTTCAACCTCCTTATACCCTTAGGTGACGAAACTTTCTGGAAAAAAACCTTCTCATATATCAAAAATTCTAAGAATCTCATTCTTTTATCAACATAATTTTTCTGTCGGTTCCAATAGTATGTTTGCAAGAGTCTTCTAAGATATGTCCCCTTATTGAATGTTGAAGAAGATCTTTATGACCCAAAGATGATTTTGTTATCAATGACTGCCGTCTTTTTATCCTGATGTTTCACGTAAGATTTTCTGCTAGTGCTATCACGACGTCGACCATTGGGAGTTCCATCCTGTCTCCAAATGCACATGTTGGTCGTAGGTCGTAAAGTACTACTAACTTAAAAGAGTTGGATCCATTGATATGTTTAGATACTTGCCCATCTGTTTCAGGATGATAAGAACTGCTAAAGTTCAATCTAGTTCTAAAGGCTCTTTGAAGTGCTTGCCATAACAGGCTTGAAGTCTCTGATCTCAATCATACACAATATTTGAGGGAATCTCACGACAAAGTTCATTGAAATTAAATCCCTTTCTCAAGATTTTTCTTTATTCTTTGTAGTTCAAGATCACTATCCTGATTCACTCTAATTTCCTCCATTAGGGAGGGCTGTAAGGTATGTGCCAGCAATTGAACATTTGCCTTTCTGTGCGACATTAATTGAATGGCTAAGTCCTCAAACTCTCTCAAGAGATTCGGTTGAGTAATCACTACAGTAATCAAGGTATGTTGTGCCTTCTTATTCAGGGCATCTGCCACAATATTTCTTTGACATTGGATCTGCAAGTTGAAATCTCTAAGTAGTTCTAATCAATGCTGTTGTCTCAGATTGAGCTTCTTTTGAGTGAATATACACTTTAAACTTTGATGATCAGTATAGATTGCACAAGGTACACCTTACAAGTAATGTTTTCAAATTCTCAGTGCACCTGGATTATGGGTAAGGTACCACCCATAAGAGTTCAAATATTAGGAGGGATAAGGTATCATTATATCTTCTTGCTAACTCTGTAGTTTGCTTCAACAAATTGGTCAGGGAAGATAATATTTGACAAATCCTTTCTGAACTCGATAATTTCCTGCTAAACTCAAAAATTTTCTAGTCTCAGTGCATTGGTGGATGTTGGACACTTTATAACTGCTTTCACCCTTTTGCAAATCAACCTTAATCTCTTCCATTGACACCATATGTTTCAAAAATACCAATGCTTCTAACCAATGCTCACACTTCTTATATTTACTATGTAATTGATGTTCCTTTAAGGTCTGCAATACTGTCCTCAAATAAACAGTATGCTCATCTTTGTCCTTAGAATATTTCAAGATATCTTTTATAAACACCATCACAACTTGTCTAGATATGGTCTGAAACTCTATTCATAAGATCTATAAAGGCTGCGGGGCCGTTGATTAGGCCAAAAGGCATAACAGTGAATTCATCATGACCCATACACGGTCCGTAGTGTGGTTTTGGTAATATATTCAGATATAATGCTAAGTTAATGGTACCCTGACCTCAAATCAATCTTATATACGACTCATGTTCTTTACAGTTGATCAAATAAGTCACCTACCTAGAGTGATGGGTATTTGTTTTTGATGGTGATCCTGTTCAGCTCTCTGAAAACAATACATAACCACAAGGTTCCATTCTTCTTCTTTACAAATAGAACTAGGCATCCCATAACGGCACACTTGGATGGTTTGATAAATGTCTTCTGTGATAACGCCTCTAACTGAAACTTCAGTTCTTGAAGCTCAATTAGGGCCATATGATATGGGGTTTTTGAGATAGGTTAGGCACTAGGGATTAATTCAATCTCAAAATCGCTTTCTCTTAGGGGGAAAATCCTGATGGCTTTTTAGGAAAACATCTTTAAATTCATAAATTATAGGGATATCTTATGCTTGTTCTTCCTTAGGTTGATTGTTAATAGCATAACACCAATACACAATATATCCTTCCCATAAGAGCTCACTTGTTTTCATAATAGAATTTAAAGAATAAGATTTTTCCCCTCTTTGCCTATGAAACATAGTTCTCTCCCTTGTTCATCTCTTGAAATAATCTTAGGGTCATCACAACCTATCTTGACCCCATAAGTACACAACTAGCTCATTTCCGAAGTGATATCAAAGTCTGATGAGTCAAATAGAATCAGAACTTTAGGGAAAACTATCCCAGCAATAGTAATTGAAACAAATGTATGAGAGATAGAACACTCAATTCTAGAGTCATTGGATAACTTGAGCCCATAATTGGTTTATGCCTCCTTGTTCTTAAGGTTCAATTACATGGCAGATCGTGTGAATATAAATGAATGAGTAGCAACTGAATCAATCAAGACACAAATTTGAAATTAAAAGAGAGTTCCAGTAACTACCGTACCAAAGGTGGCAGCTTCCTTCTTACTCAACACATAGGCCCTTCCTACAGTTGCGGGCTTTGAAGGTGAGAGTCCTTCCTACAGCCTTTAGTCTTTGGGAACAGGCAACAATGAGGTACTCTTGGCTGCCACACCGTATATACTTGTTAGTTCCCACTCGGCACTTAGGTGTGCTGTGGTTAATTCTTCCACAAATCTGCTCCAAGTGAAACCAAACCCTAAGAGTCTATTCTTAACAATGTTCCACCAAATATCGATTTCACTGGTTAGATAAAATGTTCCAATGTTCACCCTTTTATCCCCTGGAACCTGTGTTACAGTGAAAATTTTCTCCACTCCTCGAATCCATTCTTAAGGTTCCACTGGATCATATTTTCCACTCTAGAGTTCTGTAGCATGAATCAGCTGAAGGTATCTTTCCAAGGTCAGTAACCCATCAAAATTTCTCACTGACGCAATCCAAAAGCATGATAAAACTTTTGATTGTCAAACTTAAGCTTTATGCAAATGATCTTCAATAGCAAAACTGAGGTTGAATTAGCCAAAAAGGGTAGACACATCACGTTTCCCTTAGCAATGGATCCCACAAGTTAGATAACAATCAACCCCTATACAAAGTGTAGTGAAGATCTACATTCTGTTCAGGCGTGCTATAAAATTATCATCTATTGATATGGGTGCAACCCAATCATAATCCAACTACTAGTAACAATTGAGTTCTTAAAAACAGGAAAAAGTGATTAGAACTGATGAAGATATGACATGAGACTGAATGATGATGCAACTGGAGGGGGAGATGCCATGAAGACAGGAAGAGTAAGCCCCTGGTCAAAGCGAGGAATATCCAAACAGCTGATAATCCACCCAAGA